>CABHPQ010138385.1:1562-20118 GCA_902168405.1 Peromyscus aztecus | reverse complement strand
AAAAAAAAAAAAAAAAAAAGATTGATCAGGGGGCATTTCACATTAAAGGTCCACATAACTTTTCACGAAATTTCTGGAGTCCTAGAAACCAGTATCCTTCATTTTTAGTGGGTTTTTGTTGTTGTTGTTTTATGCTAACACTGTTCTGAACACATCATACCTAGTAATTCTTTGACTACTCAAAAACCCTTCTAACGTAGACATCATGGCAATCCTCAATTTAGATTAGGAGATGAAGGTACCAAGGGAAGACTTTCAGACTCCAACACAAAGCGGCAACGCCTGGACTTGCGCCCTCAGGCTGAATCTAAGTCTCCATTGTCAGGAGTTAGTGACATTGCCAGTGTGCGTTGGTGAAGTGCACTTTCTCCGGTGTGTGCCACTTTCCTCCCACTGGCTCCTCCCCCTCCACCACAGCCAATCTGTTGAGATTTAAAGTCTCACTTCAGCCACTGTTTTTCTTTTTTCTTTCCTTTTTTTTTTTTTTTTTTTTTTTGGTTTTTCGAGACAGGGTTTCTCTGTGTAGCTTTGCGCCTTTCCTGGAACTCGCTTTTGTACACCAGGTTGGCCTCGAACTCACAGAGATCCGCCTGCCTCTGCCTCCCGAGTGCTGGGATTAAAGGCGTGCGCCACCACCGCCCGGCTGCCACTGTTTTTCTTAAAGTTTTTTGCAGTGTTAAGGACTGGACTTAGGTCTTCGTGTGTGTGCTACACAAGTGCTCTACCACCGAGCTACAGGCCCAGCATTGCTTTCCTTATACTGAGCCTACTTCTCTGGGACCCTCAACATACCTGGCCCACAGCCTTGCCGCGTGAGTCCCTGACTTGGAGCTTAGTTCTAAGAGGACGGAGTGAAGGGATTGTGATGCTAGGCAGTGCAGGGAGGAAGAGTGGCTGTGTCCCCATTTCTGTCTCCACCTTGTCACTTTCTCTTCTTCTTCACAGGCCTCCCAAGCAGACGGTTCCCTTCAGATACACATAGCTTCCGTAAACGCTGTGGAGTACACAGTCGGCATCTATGACAATGGCACAGTGCCCCAGATGTGTGGGCACCTTGCCCCCTCAGCACATCACATCAGTGTCAGAACCTCCGGAAATAACTCCAGCATCTCTTCCAGGGAGTCCAACAATTACGTCAATATCCACACAGCAGAAGAGGCCGGTGAGACGCTACCTTCTACCAAAAGCACTCCTGAAAATCACCTTGGTCTTCACGCCCAGAAGCTGGAGTTTGCTGAAGGAGGGCATGCAGGCTGTGAGGCGGCCGCCACTGACCACACTGGTCTGTGGGCTCTGGGAAGTAAGAGCAGCAATGTACTCAGCGATGGAGAAGATTCATCTCAGACTTCAAACGACTATGTCAACATGACAGGTTTGGACCTTGACGACATCCAAGAGAATCAGCCCAGGCTGGCTTCTCAGTGCTGCGGAGATTATGAAAATGTCCCATCATCTAATGCCGATGGAAGCCAGCTGCAGACTCGGGAAGAAGGGACATCTTCTAACACAGACTGCGGGGAGCCTGTCTGGAGGGCCCTGGCTTCTGTGTATTATATGGCATTTCAGCCGTCTACACAGAGTGAGAACGGTGAGGTGGCACACACAGAGGACCAGTCAAGTGAAGAAGACTCTAATGACTATGAGAACGTGCTACCTGCCGAGTTAGAAGGCAGGGACTGTGAACAGGGGCCCGGCGCTTGGCATCCTTCTGATGAGGGAACACCAAACCGTCTAGCTGAAAAGCTTTATGAGGTGGCCTATCCTGTGGGGTCTTTAGTCACTGAAATCTCTAGCGAAGATGCCTAAGTGCCCTAGCATCCTGCTGGAGTCACTTGGTTAGGCTAAGGAGGCTGAGAGGAACAGGGCACCAGCAGGCTGCACAAAAGAAAATGTTTAGGAAGCCCAGAGAAGAGTTCTCCTCAGTCAAGATCGCTGCTAGCTCTCAGGCCAACTGAATCTAGTGCCCCGTCTTACCAGGAGGTTAGAAAGGGGGAAGCGCACAGCACTTCGAGCGGAAACGTGACATGGTCGAGAACACCAGCGTGTGGATCGTTCTGTGACTCGGGCAGGCCAAAGGGAGGAACAAGCTGGGGTAGGGCAAGCCATTTCCAATTTAAGAAGAGCTGGTGAGGGTGTAGACCCACGAGAGCCCTGCTGCTGCGGGTAGGATTGCATGTGTCACCTGAACTATCCATTTCACCCCTAGGAATGGAAACTACTTCCCAGTGGATCCTGGTGTTGTACAGATAAGTTTATCTGTTGTAGATAAGGAGGGCAGGCTCTCTGTAAGATGTTTTTATTATATGAACCTGAGTTATATAGGGCTATTTCCCTAGAAGCGTATAATGTACTCAGATGTCTGCCCATCCCTCAAGACTGTGCCTTTTCTCATTCCTTCTCCTTCCCATGAGACCACCGCATTCCCCTGGACAATCTCACTTCCGCCTTCCTATCGTCTGTACATATATAATATTATCTATCTCTATAAAATCTAGGACCCACTAATAAGAGAAAACATGTGATATTTGTTTTCTTAATCAGTGTGGTACTGACTGTGGTCAGATAAAATCTCGGTGTGGTTTTAATTTGCATTTCTCCGATAGCTGGTGATGGTAAACACTTTTCTATGTATTTATTGGCCATCTGTACTTCATCTTTTTTTTTAATACCCTACAGGCTTGCCTAAAGCATGATCTTTTTTTATTATTATCTTTTAATTTTTTATGCACATTGGTGTTTTGCCTGCATGTATGTCTGTTATGAGGATGTTGGATCCTCTGGAACTGGAGTTACAGACAGCTGTGAGTTGCCATGTGGGTGCTGGGAATTGAACCTGGGGCCTCTGGAAGTGCTCCCAACTGCTGAGCTATCTCTCCAGCCCTGCACTTCATCTTTTGAGAACTACTTATTCCTCCCATTAGCTCTATGAATGAGTGTGTGTGTGTTCACTAGGATGTCGTAGGCAATGCTACTGAGCACACTGAGCACTCAGATCCTGTTCCCTAAGCACTACTCTCCAGGAGAAGGAACGAGAACACGCTGGAGAAGTGGCTAATGCTGCTTGTGCATCTTGTAAAAGGAGGAAGGGTAGAAGGTAGAAACAGAGTAAGGAAGAGAGAGGCAAGGAGAAAGAGCCAGCTGCAAAGACTTCCCAATTCTAAAACCTGGAATAATTTGGGCAATGAAAAACAAGTCATTATTGGTTAGTAGTTCACAGGATAATAATCCACATAATAAATTCCCATAAGTCCATACCAAAAGTGAGTAAGTAGACTCGCTGTAATGAAAGGATGCATCTGAGCTACAGATGAATTCCAAATACTGTGTGCAGAAAGAATAAGGCAAACAGACAAATTGCCACTCAGCACCCTAGAACAATGCTGCCAGCAAACCCATGATGATGCTAAGATTGGGGAGTGACATCAAGAGGCAAGATCCTAACAGAACTTCAGAGACTCCTCCCGAAATATTTCTTCATTATTGTGATGGTTTTTACGCTTGTCCACAAACTTTTCCGTAATTCTCCTGAAGCTTAAGCCTTCTCCCCTTTGATACAGGCTGCATCTAATGATTCATTTCTAATGGTTGGAATATGAAAAGGGGAAAATACTAAGTTTATAATGGAGAAACTTGGCAGATACCAGCTTCATCAAATGGTTACAGTCAACCCACCAGCACTAAGTCACAGTGATGTCATATGCTGTTGATAGGACCAAGAACACCATCAAAAAAAATCCATAACTCCAGCCTTATCAGAAACCCAGACTGGGCTAGAGAGGTGACTCATTGGTCAAGATGGTACCATACACTCCTGCAGAGGACCTGAGTTTGACCCCCAGAATCCATGTCAAGTGCTCACAATTACCTGTAACTTCAGTTCCGGGTAATCAAAAGCCTCTGGCCTTCACACTCAGGCACATACCTACACACAGACCTACACATTGACACATAATTAAAAATAACAAAATAAATCTTTAAAAGAGAAAAAAAATCCAGATTGGATATCTTTGCACAGATGCCTAGCTAGAAAAGATTGAGACGCTGTCACAGATTAGAGGAGATTCAGGAGACAGGACTAAATATAACACAATGCTTCAGATTGGATCCTGCAATAGAGAAACAGATGAGATTCCAAACACCCATATTTAGTTCGTAACATTGTGTTAGTGCTGGTGTCTTCAGTTCTATGGCTATAAAGTGATCATGCGAGATATCAACACTAGAGGAAGTAAGATAAAAAGATGCATGAGAACGCCCAAAACCATTCTTTCAACTCTTTTGTAAGCCTAAAGTTATTTCAAAATAAAAATAAATTTAACCAATTATGATGGCACATGCCTTTAATTCCAGTACCGGGTAGGCAGAGGCGGGCAGATTTCTGTGAGTTTGAGGCCAGCCTGGTCTACAGAGTGAGTTCCAGGAAAGGCAGATTAGATAGTGAGACCCTATCTCAAAAAAAAAAAAAAAACCAAAAAGCAAAAAACAAAACAATAAACAAACAAACAAATTAATTAATTAATTAAAGCCTAGTTTTACTAGTTAGGGTTCCCTAAAGGAATAGAACCAACAGAATGAATATGGATCACTAAGGAGATTTACTAGGTTGGCTGACATAATAGGGGTTGCATAGTGTAGCAAATACTGCCGGGCAGTGGTGGCACATGCCTTTAATCCCAGCACTGGGGAGGTAGAGGCAGGCGGATCTCTGTGAGTTCGAGGCCAGCCTGGTCTACAGAGTGAGTTCCAGGACAAGCTCCAAAGCTACAGAGAAACCCTGTCTCGAAAAACCAAACCAAAAAAAAAAACAAAAACAAAAAACCAAATACTGTCTGCATTCTGGAGAGACTGACAACCCGCCATCCAGACCAGAGACTGGAAACAGTGCCATGAACTAGACATGGCCATTGCCCAACCAACTCACAGTGACTGTGGTTACCTCTACAAGGTCAAGCCAGCAGGATAAGCCAACCCTGCAGCAAGCAGCACTAATTGGACTCAGTGGGTTATCTTTTTGAAAGATAAGTAATCTGTTGTGATTCCTTAAGTACTTAAACAGTAAATTAATTACTTGTATTAGTCAGGGTTCTGTAAAAAGGAACAGAACTGATAGAACAGAATACATACACATATATACGTGTGTATGTATGTATATGAGATTTTTTTTGAGACAGGATCTCTTTGTTATGTAGCCCTGACTGTCCTGGAACTCACACTGTAGACCAGGCTGGCCTGGAACTCACAGAGATCTGCCTGCCTCTGCCTGCCGAGTGCTGGGATTAAAGGTGTGCACCACCACCACCCGGCTCCTTGCTCTTTTATCCAGACTGCCACCAGCAAGTTTGGCTCAGATTTAGAGGGGGGCTTCCTACTTTCAATAGTCTGATCAAAAAAATTCCTTACAGGGGTGTCCAGCAGCTCAGGGTTCAGTTGATTCCAGGTGAAGTAAAGTTGGTAACCAAGATAAGCCATCACACCATCTCCTGACCTTGTAGTTATTATCTCCTGGTTCAGAATACAATCTATAAAATACAGAGATTTGTTAAATCGCTCCTTCCCTCCAGAAGACACCATGCCGTAGTGGTGAGCAGAAGACACGTTTTTGACCAGCAGAAGACGAGACAAACTCACAGTCCCTCCGCCCATCTGCCCTCCCTGATACCCGTGTGCCGTGAGGGCGTTATCATCATTTCTGGCTTCTCTGTAGTCTAAGGGCGTGTACTAACCTGCAATAAACCAGTGGCTTGCTCCCCTAGAGATAGGGAAAGTGGAAATAAGCCCAGCTCTCTTTCCTCTTGCCAATCACTCTCCTCACCATTCCCAGCTTCAGACTGGGTAGGTAGATCTCTGTTTCAACCCTGAGGGATTAGGATCTTTTCAGCAGAATACATATAATATGACAGGAGTCTTCTTCCTGACTCAGATGCCCTCCAACCAAAAGAACCTGAGACCTTTCCCAAGAAAGGAATTTCCTTTGTAGGGCCAGCCCCTAACCACACACCTACACACAGGACCTCAGTTTAATGACCCGCTGTCATCACCTTGAAATTATTATTATTATTTTTTTAAAACAATCGAGATCTAATATACCCAGAGCAGCCTCAAACCCACTGTGTAGTCAAGGATGACCTTGAATTTTTGTTCCTCCTGCCTCTACCTCCCAGGTGCCTGAGCCACCACACCTGGCCTGCCATCTTGAAATTCTTGACTTTGAAAGAAATTCTTACTTTTGAAGTTGTGTTTTATGACTACAGTCCAGTTGAACAATGGAGAACTCAGTGAGAAAGAGCAGATGCACACAGTATGTTTCTCACCTCCTCTGCCTTCCATTCACAGGTAGCTACTGTTTGCTACAGTAAGGAAGCAAAAAGGTGAATAGCAATATTCAGTTTGCTTTCTCTTTTTCGCTCAGTTTGGGATAGCATTCCATAGAACCGTGCTGCCCATATTAAGGGTGGGTTTACTCAACTCAGTCTGATCTACAAACTCCCTTGCAGACGTGTCCAGAGGTTTGTCTCCTACATTATCCTAGAACCTGTCAAGTTGATAAAATTAATGACTACAGTCATAGATGACAACTAAATTGGTTTCACCCCAGCAATGCAAGGTTGGTTCAACATAAGCAAAAAAAAAAAAAAAAAAAAAAAGTAATGGACTCTAGACCAAGTTAAGAAAAGAAATCCTATGATCATTTTGATAAATGCACAAAAGTTTAACATGTGTTTACAATAAAATTCCAGAAGAAACTAGGAATATATAGAACATACGCCAACATCATAAAGGCTATCTATATACAGCAAACCTATACCCAACATTATACTAAATGGGGAAAACTGAGAGCATTTCCTCTAAAATCGAGGAGACAAGAGTGATAACTCTTTACACTCTTATTCAATATGTCTAGAGTCTCAGTTCTATCAGTAAGACAAAAGAAAGATATAAAAGAGTGAAAATTAGGGTAAGAAGAAGTCAAAATATTCCTATTTTTGGACAACATGATTCTATACTTGAAAATTCCTGTGGACACCATCAGAAAACTTGTAGATAGATTTGATAAATACTTTCAGTAAAGTAAGAGGACACAAAATCAACACACAAAAACTAATAACTTTTATATGTGCCAAAAATGAACTTGCTGACAAAGAAATTAGAAAAAGGTATTCCATTCGTGATAGCTTTAAAAAACCCACAAACAAACAAACAAACAAAAACACAAAACAAAGAATAAACCTACTTTAGGAAATCAAAGACTTCTGCATCTAACACTTCAGGCTGAGTTGTTCATCCTAGCACTAGGGAAACAGAGGCAGGAGGATCTCTGTGAGTTCGAGGCCAGCCTGGTCTACAGAGCGAGTTTCAGGACAGCCAGAGCTGTTACACAGAGTAAACCCTGTCTCAAAAAGCAAACAAACAAAAAGCTTGTGTACAAGAAGGAAAACATCAGCAAAGTGAGCAGACAGATTGATGGAATGGGAAAAAATCTTGTCCAGCTATATTTCAGACAAGAAGTTAATATCCAAAAGAACAATACTTACCAGTCAATAAACAAACAAATGAACTGAACAGACAGTTCTCAATAAAAGAAGCACAAACGGCCAATAAATATTTTTAAAGCATTTCACAGCTTTCCCACTCTGCTGAGCAGTGGCTGCGTGTTTCCATTATTAGCTTCGCCAGCAGGTGCTTGACTGCTCATGCCTGGGGTGGAGGCCAGAAGCAAAATCTTCAAAGGGCTGATAGAGACCAGGAAGTTCAGAGCGAAGCTCGGGGGACTGAAGTAACTGGCAGTAACGGGCTAATCTGGGTGAGATAGGATGTACCTTTAATCCCAGCACTGGAGAGGCAAAAGTAGGCAGGTCTCTGTGAGCTTGAAGCCAACCTGGTCTACATAGTGAGTTCCAGGACAGCCAGGGCTAAATAGTGAGGCTCTGTCTCAAACAAAGGAAAACAAAACAAAAAAGACGTTAACCCCAGAAAAGGTTGCAACTTCCTCTTAGTCCCGTAAATAGAGGTTCAGCAACACCTGGCATCTTGTCAGAAACGAATAATTCTTAAACCGGGCAGTGGTGGTGCACACTTTTAATCCAGCACTGGGGAGGCAGAGGCAGGCAGATCTCTGTGAGTTAAAGGCCAGCCTGGTCTACAGAGTGAGTTCCAGGACAGGTTCCAAAGCTACACAGAGAAACCCTGTCTCGAAAAACAAAAAACAAAATAAAACAAAAAAGGTGTATGCCACCATGCCTGACCTTATGATTTTATTTTTCTTAATAGCTGAATAATATTCCATTGTGTAAATGTACCACAACTTCATTACCCATTCCTCGGTTTACAAACATCTACCTATGGTGTTTCCAACTTCTGACTATTATGAATAGAGCCGCGGTGAGCTTGGATAAGCAAGTATGAAACCTTTCTAATGTAGGGAATGTTGAAAGCATTTTGTGAGAGTGCAGGCCTCACTCAATGCTGCATCGTCCACTTGAGAGATGTCCTTCGATTGTCTTGAGTTTAGGGAAGCCTTGAGGCACAGGTTTCGTCTCAAGGAGCACCAACGGATTCCCACTGGGGAGAAACACGATACGAGTTCAGTAAATGTGAAAATGTCTTCACACATCGTTTCACCTTGTCTTTTACAGAAGTGCCCACACGGGAGAAAGTCCCACAAGTGGGAGAGCCTTTAGAGATAGGAAAGCCCTCATTCATCACTTCAGCATCCAACCTGGGGAAGAGGCCTGTGGTGTGAGGAAGTATGGAGTGTGGGAAAGCTTTCAACTGCAGATTTATAGCGGGGAGCTCTATGAATGTGCGGAGTGTGGCAAAACCCTGGAGTTCAAACCTTGTCCAACAACAGTGGGAAGCTCTGTGAGTGCAGAGGATGTGTAAAGGCTTTCTTCCTCAGCTAATCCCGGACTCATCATCAAAGAATTCATACGGAGAGAACCCCTTAGTGTAAAGATGTGGGGAATACCTTTAGCAAGTGGTCAAACCACCTTCAACATCTCAGAATTCACATTAGGAAGGTTTAATGCAACCACTGAGGAAAGTCAGTGGTCAGAAACATCACTTGGCCTTTAGCTACTCATACTGAAGGGCAGCTCCACCAGCAGTATTTCTGGGGAAAGGATGTGAAAGATTTGTCATCTCGACTCATGTTTGGAATGGACCCAGGCTACAGTCTTGTATTTTGTCTTGTTTTTCATTTTATTTTGTTTTGTTTTAGAAAGAGTCTCACATAGCCCAGACTGGCCTCAAACTCATTATATAGCTGAAGATGCCCTTGAACTCCTAATCATCCCGTCTCTACCTCCCAAGTGTTGGCTTTGTTGGCAATGAACCACTAAACCCAGCTCATGGTCCATGCATCCTGGAGCACAGCTCAGTTTGTAGAGTGTATATCTAGCATGCAGAGGGCTCTGGGTTTGATATTTAACAGGACCTTGCAAGTGCTAAGCTTGGGCTCTGTCACTGAGCTGCCCTGTCTTTCTCCTTTTTTTTTTTTTTTTTTTTTTTTTTTTTGGTTTTTTGAGACAGGGTTTCTCTGTGTAGCTTTGCTCCTTTCCTGGAACTCACTCTGTAGCCCAGGCTGGCCTCGAACTCACAGAGATCCACCTGGCTCTGCCTCCTGAGTGCTGGGATTAAAGGCGTGTGCCACCACCGCCCGGCTCTTTCTCGTTTTTGAAAAGATCTCAGATACATCATTTTGTAGCAGGAATCCAATCCAACTGGTCTTTGATGGGAGCCATAAGCCTAAGTGACCCTTGACACACATGCCACCATATTTGGGCTTCTCTCCTCTTTTCCTAGATCTAGGCTTTGCTTAAGTCTCCATAGCACCAGAACCTCTTCTCAGAAATCAGGTGACCGCGCTGCAGTTAGGCAGTTAGGAAAGAATAGATAGATAATCCCCATAGCAACATTCCCTGCTGGCTGAACAAACCATGATTAAAGTCTCTCCCTGTTTGCAACCCCCTTTGCCCCTGCCTATATATGCCTTAAGAGGAAAACAAAATTTTGGAGCTTGATCAGACTCCTGTCCTTGCTCTCATTCTTTGTGTCTCTTGTCCCTCTCATTCGCCAGCCCTCCCTTCAGGTCCCTGTTGAAGACCCTGCTGGCCAGGGCAGGTCTTAATAATAAAAACCCAGAGTCAGATACAGGGGTAAATGCTGAAAGATCAGAGAAACAAAAGAACAAGCCATAGCCACCTCTTCTTACCTCACTAAACTCCTCAGCCTGAAAAAGAAAGAGTTCCTGTCTCTTCCCACCTTATATTCCTCTCTCTGCCCAGCCATATCACTCCCTGTCTACACCTCCCTAGTGCTGGGATAAAAGGCGTGAGATTCCAAGGGCTGGGACCAAAAGTGTGTGCCACCACTGCCTGGCTCTGTTTCTCTTTTAGATTGGACCAATCTTGTGTAGCCCAGGGTGGCCTTGAACTCACAGAGATCCATCTGTCTCTGCCTCCCAAGCGCTGGGATTAAAGGCCACCATTGCCTGGCCTCTATGGTTAACTAGTGGTTTAGCTCCAAACTCTGATCCTCAGGCAAGCTTCTCTGTTAGCTCACAAACAAAATATCACCACATCATTTCAGTGTAAACTAGAAAATATATGCCTGAGGGGACCCTAGGATGACTGTGGCTTATAGTAAGTTTTGGTTTTGTCCGATCACTGGGCAAGCCTCAGTGAAACATTTCACTATTAGGATAAGAATTTGTACTGTATCAAGCTGATGAAAAAAATGCTGGCCATACTATCAGGAGGGGAGGCTTAAAATCTTTTTAGATTATGGATTAGCCTATAGCAAGTAAAACATAGATTTCTGAACAGATGAAGACAGGTTTCTTCTGTATCCCAGAATCTAATCAATATTTATATGTATAATTCAGCTATCATTTGGCTTAAAAGGGCTTATTGGGAAATGTTATCATTTTTACTATTTTCTACAGAGAAAATATTTTACTGTTTAAAATAACCCTGGACTTTGAATTATAACCTGTTTTTATGTTAAAAAGAAAAAGGAAAAGAAAAAGAATAATATGCCTGAAGATGTTTCATAGATTCCTCAGGATTCTTCCTATAAACAACATTAGCAAAAATTGAGTCCACCTTCTAATCTGTAGTCCTCCTTATTTTATTTTCCTTTTTCCTTCTAGCGAGACCTTCCAATATGGCATTGAATTAAGAAGCTGAAAGAGGGTATAACTGCCTTGTTCTTGACAACCAAGGAAACACACAAAAATAAAAATTACTTCGTTCCAATGAACTTAAAAACAAAACCATCACACCACTGGATTAAGATAGCCACTCAATGGGAGATGATAGCACATGCCTTTAATCCCAGCACTGAAGAGGCAGAGGCAGGAGGATCTATGTGAGGTAGAGACTAGCCTGGGCTACAAAGTGAGTTCCAGGATAACAGCCAAGGATACACTGAGAAACCTTGTCTTAGAAAAAAAAAAAAAGAAAGAAATGAAAGAAAAGACAGCCACTCAAATACTTGTGCAGTCCCAAACTATATGTCTCAGTGAGCTTCTATACGATTATTATTTTTTTTCTAGTTTCAACTCCATCATTTTTTTTTCTCGTGGTGGTTAAATGAATAGAAATGGGACAGTGAAAGTGTATAACCCTAAGAGAATTGCCATTGCTTTAGAATGGCTATTCTAGTTGGAGGGTTTTGTATGGATATTCCTTACCTAGTTCAGCAAATTTCCATCCCAAGTTATTTAGAGCTTTTATTGGGAATGGCGGTTATCATTCGGTAGCCTGTTGATAAGATGGGTTGCTTTGTCCAAGTTCTGAATGTTGATCTGGGTTTATAGCTAGAATAAATTCCAGTATATCATGATAAAGGGTGGGGGGGAGGGGGAGAGCCACCTTTGGCTCCTCTGCGTCTGTTTGGCTCCTCTGTCCTTTGTTCTAAGTTATTCTGTTCTGCAGTCACATGGAGTCCCGGAACAAACAGCAGGTCTGAAGGAGAAACACCTGGCGATAAGGGTGGAATCCACCCCTGGAGCCATGATAGCCCTCTTACAGAGGACAAGGGCCTGCTGAGCAGTCCTGAGATAGTGATCAAGTAGACCATAGTCTGAAAAAGACTGAGGAGAGAGCTGATGTACCTCTGGCCCGGCTTTCTGTCCCCTCCTCCTACAGTCTGGGAGCTCCTGTCAGTACCCAGAAGACAGAGCTGAGGATGCTGCTCCCCTTATCTTCCCAGTAGAGTGGTGCTGACTCACATCCCCCTTGTCCATGACATTTGGCTTTTGGGCAAATCACCGGACCTGATTTGTTGGGGTCCTCAGAGCTGGGCTTCTGGTCTAGAACTTCAGATTTCAGTATCATGTGCCTCTGTGTGTTAGTATGTAGCAAGTCGACTTTCTTTTCTTTCCTTTTTTTTTTTTTTTTTTTTTTTTTTTGAGACAGGGTCTCTCCACATAGCTCTGACTGTCTTGGAACTCACCATAGACTAGAACTCACAACATCGGCCTACCTCTGCCTCCCAAGCACTGGGATTAAAGGTGTATATCACCATGCCCAGCTTTTAAAGTGAATATTCTTTTTTGCAGGGGATGGGGAAAATGGGGTGTTTGTTTCAAGACAAGGGTTTCTCTCTGTAGCCCTGGCTGCCCTGGAACTTGTTCTGTAGACCAGGTTGGCCTCAAATTCAGAGATCTGCTTGTCTCTGCCTCTCGATTTCTGGAATTAAAGGCTTTCGCCACCACTGCCTAGCAAAACATAAATATTCTTGTTTTTTTGTTTTTTTGTTTTTTTCAAGACATGGTTTCTCTCTGTAGTTTTGGTGCCTGTTCTGGATCTTGCTCCATACACCAGGCTGGCATCAAACTCAGAGTTCTGCCTGCCTGTGCCTCCTGAGTGCTGGGATTAAAGGCGTGCTGCGCCGCCGCCGCCGCCGCCGCCGCCGCCGCCGCCGCCACCACCACCACCCAACTCAACATGAATATGCTTAACGACAGGATGAAACTTCATTTTATGGCTGCAATTTTTTTTTAATTAAAAAAATTTTTTTGTATTTATGGCTGTTTTGCCTGGTGCCCGTGGAGTTCAGAAAAGGGCATTGGATCCTCTGGAACTGGAGTTACAGATGGCTGTGAGCCATCATGAACCCAGTGAATCTTCTAGAAGAGCAGCCAGTGCTCTTAACTGCTGAGCCATCTCTCCAGCCTGGCTGTAATATTTAATATTTAGCCCTGGGAGTATTTATAGGCACTTAGGTACACCATGTTCTTGCATATTATTTTTGCCCGTGTGTGACTACAGCTATAAAAGAAACAGCTCAATGTAGAATTGCTGGGTCAAAGTATACAAAGATTTTAAAAACTAGTTTTCCTATAATGGAAGTAAAATGAAATTAGAACCCAAACCAAATGGTATACAATGAAATGTAAATATCCTCCTACCTCAGACATGACCCCTGTTCTCCTCAGTTAAGCAGTGGTAATGTAAAGTGACTAAGACAATGCTATCCTGTCCTGACTCCATTTTGTGTCTGCCTAGACACTTCTCAGCCTTCTGTCCCCACCCCAAGAGTCATGTCTGCCTTGGCAACACATTTGGGATTTCCATGATTCTGACCATGGCCCAGATGCATTAACCAAAATAATTAATGTTTATATAAACTTAAACTAACTAAAGAAGGTACAAGTCAAAATTTAATCGTCCTGTGACGTTATGTCTGAAATAACTGTGTTCTTTCAAAACAAATATTTCAAGGTTATTCTGACCATCATCTAATGTTGATGTAATTGTGATTTCTCTGGATTTTGCCTATAAAAATATTGTATCCCTGAGCTTTAGAACCAAGAAACTTTGAGGCATTAGCCTGATCTCGGTTGCTGGTCAAAATTTAAGAATTCTTATAGTCTTTGTTTGTTTGTTTTGTTTTGTTTTGTTTTGTTTTTTCATGACAGGGTTTCTCTGTGTAGTTTTGGTGCCTGTCCTGGATCTCTCTCTGTAGACCAGGCTGGCTTCGAACTCACAGAGATCCACCTGGCTCTGCCTCCCTAGTGCTGGGATTAAAGGTGTGCACCACCACCTGCAATAAGAATTCTTATAGTCTTAACTGGCTTAATTAGCATGATAGTCTATCTTATTCTCATGTGGATTTATTACAGTAGATATTTTTTGGTTTTTGAGAAAGGGTCTCACTCTGTCTCCTAGGCTAGTATGGTTCTTACTATGCAAACCAGGCTGGCTTTATATCTGCAGTGATCCTCTGGCCTGTACCTCATAACTAGCATTACAATATTATGGTGTGTGCCACTACAGTTGACTGTTGATATTTTTATTTTTATTTATTTTTTTGAGACAGGGTTTCTCTGTGTAGCCTGGCTGTCCTGGAACTTGCTCTGTAGACAAGGCTGGCCTCGAACTCACATAGATCTGCCTGCCTTCGCCTTCTAAGTGATGGGATTAAAGGCATGCAACACCATGCCCGATCAACTGTTAATATTTTTTAAAGAAAATTAGCTGGCTGGGCGGTGGTCCAAGTGAGTCGAAGGCAAGCCTGGTCTACAGAGTGAGGTTCAGGGCAACCAGAGCTACACAGAGAAAACTGTCTCAAAAAAAGAAAGAAAGAAATTTTTTCTATGAACAAGTTAGTGTGCATATATTGAAAGCTGTTTATATTTGTTTTTTTTTTTTTTTTTTTTTTTTTGGTTTTTCAAGACAGGGTTTCTCTGTGTAGCTTTGCGCCTCTCCTGGAGCTCACTTGGTAGCCCAGGCTGGCCTCGAACTCACAGAGATCCACCTGGCTCTGCCTCCCGAGTGCTAGGATTAAAGGCGTGCGCCACCACCGCCCGGCCAATATTTGTATTTTTTTTTTTTTAAGAGACATTCTGGCCCATACCTGTAATCTTTGACTTGAGAGATGGAGGCAGAAAGATCAGGAGGAATTCAAAGGTCATTCTTGGCTACATAGTGAGTTCAAAGCTAGCCTGAATTACTTGAGACGAGAGGAAGAAGAGGGAGAGGAAGAGGGGGCGGAGGGTTTCTGTGATTGAAAGGCAGTTAAAGAAGAAGATGGAGAGGCAGGAACACCGGTGACAACGGCAAAGTGAAGGTGAGCAGTGGTGTCTAGGCTTGCACTCGGCGGCAGCAATGGGAATGAGGACAGAAATGCAGATTCAAGTCAGGCATGGTGGCACACACCTTAATCCCAGCATTGGAAAGACGGAGGCAGAAAGATTAAGAGTTCAAGGGCGGTGGCGGCGGCGGTGGCAGTAGCAGCGGTGCACGCCTTTAATCCCAGCAGTGGGGAGGCAGAGCCAGGCGGATCTCTGTGAGTTCAAGGCCAGCCTGGTCTACAGAGCGAGATCCAGGAAAGGCACCAAAGCTACACAGAGAAACCCTGTCTCAAAAAACCAAAAAAAAAAAAAAAGCAGATCACATACTTCCAACATACAATGCACCATATACGTTACCGTTCCAAAAGTGGGGAAAGGAACATAGGAAGGAAGTAATGGACCAAAGCAAGACCAAAACCCAGCAAGGTAAACTCCAAATTCTGCATCTCTGTGTCTGATGTCAAAGTGCTCTTCAGATGTCCAACCCGTTCAGCGTTGTTAATTAAAACACACTTTTTTTTTTCTTTTTCCTGTTGGGTTGCTTCCATACCTGGTCTGCAGCTTTCCTTGGCAGTTAACCCAGAACTCTGGCATCTCCAACACCATGGGGTCTCCAACGTAAGCCAGGCTTCCCCTTTACAGCTTCACACAAGGGCATCTCTAGGCCTCCTTGCAGGGACACTTGGCCTTATCAGCTTCCCTTAGCCCCTGAGGGAGATTCCACAATCCCTTTGATATTATCTTTGACTCTAAAGCCAAAACCAACTTGCCACAACTGATAATTCTGCTGATTGCTGGGCCTGGAATTTGGCCCCCTGGGTTCAATTACAATTGTATCAACTTTCCATTGTTGATGGTTTCCTTCACTGCTTAAACTTTTCTTTAATTCCTTTACAGAAATTGGAAGGTAGAGATTGCAAATCAGTCCATAAAGTGAGTTTTTTGACGGAGCTTCCAAATTTAGAAGTTTAGATTTTTTTCACTAGAAATCTGAATTCTGGGCTGCTGAGGAGATGGATAGCTTTGTAAGTAATGGCTGACCAGAGGATCATGAGGACCTCAGCTTGATTCTTAAAACCCACTTGAAAAATTGGGCGTGGCGTGGGTTTGTAATCTCAGCACTAGGGAGGCTGAGGCCCTGGGGCTTGCCGGCCGCCAGCCTGGTCTACTTGGTGAGTTCCAGGACAGATGGGGGGAGGAACAATGGCAGCTGAGGGCGGCCCCTGAAATAGGCTTTTAACTTCCACAAGCCCACATCTGTGCCCACAGACACACACAAATCCGAAGCTCTAGTGAGTGCTTCCGCCCACTCTTTCTTTTTCTCATGCTCTCTTTAAAAAAATCTCAGAAGACATGCCAATACTTGGCCTGCATGCCATTCCTTCTTGGTACAAAGAGGCTGGAGTTAAGGGTAATAACAGCTGGCCCTTTCACTAAAGCATGCTTGAGTTACAGTCTTACCATACTCATACATACATACATCTGGACTGTGTAAAAATGTAGTTTGTAACTTCAGTCTAAACCACAACTCGATGCTTGGTGTATATTGCCTGATAGATATTAATTGTTATTGATTGTAGGGCCCTGGCTCCCCATATTTGAGTAAACTGTTTGCCTGCTTGCCGACCTTGACCACATGTCCTCCCTATGCTAATTCCCTGCCGGTATCCACCCTCCTGAACGCTTAAGGGAAGTTCCTTGTTTGTGTATCCTGCATATTGGGTGTTAACAGCTTAGATGCAAGAATGTGGTGCATTCAGTAGCAAACTTCTGCCCTCTGGGGATCCTCCATTGTGCTGTAAGACTATTTAAGGTTTCCTCCCTCTTTCAATAAACGGCATTCGGCTTTCTGCTGAGGCGAATGACCCGCTGTCTCTGTCTCTGTTCTTAATCCACAGCCCCTCGCTCGGACATGGTGAATGGGTGGTGATAGCACGGGCGTTATTGCTACAATTGATATTTATCGTATCTTCAGAAAACCTCTAAACTTTCAGATGGACAGGAAAATGCCCCATTTTCAAATTCTCCAATGCCTACCTAGCACGGTCATCTAAATACAGGTGAAGGCCAGCTGTACAGGCCTATAAGCCCTGCACTGAGAAGCTGAGGGGGAACAACTAGTTCAAGTCCAGTGAGACTCTGTCTCAAAATAAAGTAACAGAAACCGAACAAACCAACCTGTGACAAAAAAAAAACAAAGTGAACTTTCAGGAGCACCCTGAGTGCCCCTGCACTGGCTTACCTGTCATTACGACTTAAAGTTGCTGTGGATTATGCTCATTGTTAATAATAAAGCTGATTGGCCGATAGCTGGGCAGGAAGAGATTGTGAGAGCCAGACTAGGAGAATTCTGGGAAGAGGAAGGATGGAGTCAAGAGAACTGAAGGAAAACACAGAGAAGTAAAGAATGTCTTACTGGGAAAAGGTACCAAGTCATGTGGCTAAACATAGATAAGATCTCTGAGTTTGAGGCCAGCCTGGTCTACAGAGTAAGTCCCAGGACAGCCAGGGCTACACGGAGAAACCCTGTCTCAAAAAACAAAACAAAACAAAAAAACAAAGAAAAGAAAAGAAAGAGAGAGAGAGAGAGAGAAAGAAAGAAAGAAAGAAAGAAAGAAAAAAAAAAAGCTTTCTTTATTGGGGGGGGGTGGAGGAGCTGGAGCAATGACTCAGAATCACTGGCTGCTCTTCTAGAGGACCCAAATTCAGTCCCCAGCACCCACAGGACAGCTCACATCCATCTACCACCTGTAATTCCAGTCCTAGGGGATGATACCCCTTTCTGACCTCTGAGGACACTACATGCACAAGATGCCCAGCCATACATGCAGACCAAACAGCCACCCATACAAAATAGCAAAATAAAATACTGTTTATTTTATTTTAAATTACGTGTAGATATGTGGGGTGAGTATGTACAAGTATGAGTGCAAAGGGCTGCCTGTAAGAGGAGAAGAAGGTGTCAGAGTCCCTGGACTGTTGGATGGTTGTGAACCATCAGCACAGATGCTGGGAATCGAACTTGGGACTTGTAGAAGGGGAATATTTACTCTTCACTGTTGAGCCATCTCTTCAGCCTCCCATGTACAATTTTAAAAGGTGTATTGATTGCATTACCACTAATATCTGTACCAGTGTGATATTTATATAAAACTGTGTATAAAAAGTTAGGATATATGCTAAATTAGTAGGAGATTATTTCCCAGAAATGAGATTGGTGCAGCTTCTAACTTCTACTCAATCTACTTAGTACTTAGGTGTTTGTTTTTGGCGACACTTTCAATAGAGAAAGCACGGGATAATGTGAATATTGAAAGAGAGGCAATTGCTTGTATTTTTTCCTTTTTGGACCCAACCTTAATAAAAAAATTCCTCCCTCTCTCCGGCTCTTCCTAAACTTCCTGATGCTCCCCAACCTGGAAATTGAACTCAGAACCCTGGCTCCCCTCACAATTTTCTTTTCTTTTCCTTTTTTTT
>CABHPQ010138384.1:2635-14074 GCA_902168405.1 Peromyscus aztecus | reverse complement strand
CAAAAAAAACGTATCTATACCCACTACCAACTACACGACGCAGTGCGGGAGAGAGAGATAGAGAGAGAGAGAGAGAGAGATTGCGCTCTCTCTCTCTCTCTCTTTCTCCAGTGTGCACATGCAGAAGCATGCATGTGCTGAAGGCCATGTGCCATGTGTAGGTCAGAGGACAGGTTGTATTAGTTCTGTCCTATGATGCAGGTCCCAGGTATCAAACTCAGGTAATCAGACCTGAAAGCAAGTATCTTTACCTACTGAGCCATCTAACCAACAAGGCCTATTAATTACAAGTTTGGCTTAACAATTGAGATACAGGAAAACACTGAATATTGATTAGGCCAAACTGTAAATTCACCAAAAACTTGAGATAAAATCAGATTTGATTTATTCAGATCAAATTAGTTTAACTTCAGCGTGAAAAATGTGCCACTCTAAGTTAGTGTCTCCACAACTTAAATCCTCTTCACTTACAACAGTTTCTTCAAAAGGAATGATGCTATGAAGATCATGTAACATGTGTGGAACAGTTCTGTGAAACTGTAAAGACATTCCACATCTTAAATAACTCCAGGAAAGACCCAAAGGGGAAAAAAAGCACTAGAGAAAGTGATCTTCATCAAGCATTCTGATTTCAGTTTTGCTATCAAATTTCACTGATAGAGCAAACAAACAATAATCTTCTGAGTTCTGTGGGCTTAAAAAAGTCATTGACAAACCAGGCATGGTGCAGGCCTTTTATTCAGCACTGAGGAGACAAAGGCAAGCAGATCTAGAGTCTGAGGCCAGCCTAGTCCACATAATGAGTTCCAGGCCAACCAGGGTAAAACAGTAAGACCCTTTGTCCCCCCCCCCCAAAAAAAAAGTCACTAACAAAAAGTTAGAAGTATGACTAAAAAGCCACAGGCTTCTCTCATCTCAGAAAAATATAAGCACAGTGCAGACCCAAGGCTTAATACCCTGAGTCTACACTGTACAACTGTTAGATAAATGGACATCTAAGTCTCTCTATGAAGCCAACAGCTCACCTTATAGGGAAATGGATGGGAGTCTTCCATTTCTTCAATCTCAAATTTCTCATCTGGAAAATGGGAACAATAATTCCTATCTTAACCATGATGGTAAAGTGAAGTTCACATGAACCATGTATATAAAATACCTGTAACCTGGGAAGCTACAAATATATTATAAAATGGCATATTATACAAACATTCTACTCTATAATTTAAAAAATAGTCCAAACCAGTCCTAAGTGTTCTGTGGAGGTAATTTTTAAAAAGAAGTTGAAAGAATGTAGTCTTGACTCAGGAGACTCACTCATTGGGAATGAGGGAAACTTATCTAGACTATCTGATTGTGTTGTGTGGAGGATCCTATGTATCCCTGGCTGGCCTAGAGCTTGCTTTATACAACCAGGCTGGACTCAAACTCACTCAGCGGTCCACCTGCCTACTGAATGCTAAAATAAAGGCATGCACCAACATGTCCACCTCTGAATGTTTTTAACCTTTACTCATTGTGTATTTGAGAGTGTGAACACCATGACACGTATATGCCAAAGGACAACTTTCAGTAGTCAGTTCTCTCTCTGGGGATCAAACTTAGGTGACCAGGCTTGTGTGGCAAGCATACTTGCTGGGCCATCCCAGTGGCCTATCTGAATTTTTATTTTTCAGTTTTCCAAAAGAGCATTGAAAACAACCAGTACAAAGAATTCCAACATGTTTCAAACCGAAACTGACCAACCTTAAATGAAGTAAGATTGTGAGTAAAAAATAAAAACAATCAATTCTGGCTTGTGGGGCTGGAGAGATAGCTCAGTGGTTAAGTGCACTGAGAGAGAACTTAGCACTGAAGAGCTTAACACTTCCAGAGAGCTCTGTTTCAGTTTTCCAGTGCCCATATGGATGTTTACAATTGTCTGTAACTCCAGTTCCAAAAACTCCAATGCCCTCTTCTGGCCTCCATGGACACTAGGCACACATGTGGTACAGACAACTACGAAGGCAACACACCAATAGTCATAAAATGTCTTGAATTATAGACCTTGACACCAAATCTAAGGAACAGACTGAAATGGTTTGGGTTTCTTTTTTTTCTTTTTTTCCTAAGACAGGGCCTCTCTATGTAGTTCTGGCTGTCCTGAACTCACTATGTAGACCAGGCTGGCCTTGAATTCATGGAAATCAGCCTGCCCTGGAATCCCAAGTACAGGGATTAAAGGCATGCTTTACACCTTGCTGAACTGGAAGATTTTAATAACAAAGAAAAGAATCAGAAGCTTGGAGTGACCGCTTACATTTTCCTAATAACTGCAGCTCCAATGGCTATATCCAATAGCCTTGGTGTGGGCTCTAAGAGACTGAATGTTCTCCTTAATAAGTTACCAAAACAGCAAAGACACTTAGTCTAGGCTTTTACAAGAAACTGTTCAAGTAAACAGTTCATACACCTTGAGACAAAGAAACATTCCTTCTTTAACCCAGAAAGCAAAGACAATGAGATCAAAGGAAGGGAGACCAAATATAAATCAGGTCCTATTTGACTTTGATCTTGGCCTTTTAAAACTAGTAACATGTCCAGGTGGGAAAATGAAGCAGCCACAGGCAGTTGTCAGCAAGTTTTCCTTGGAAACTTTAAATGATCCACTTTCTTGGAAGATTTTGTTTTGTTTTATGTAGCCCAGGCTGGCCTTGACCTCACCATCCTATTGCCTCAGCCTCCTGAGGGGTGGGATTATAGGTGTGGGCCACCTGGCAGAAAAGTGATTCATTTTTTAATTCCACAAATAACTCTCAACCAGCTGGTACACTTGAGCCCAGCAGAGCTTATTTGTGATCTGTTTATAAGCCAAAGAATGTTCATAATGAAAGGTTTGGCTCCAAAAGTCAACCCTCACATATTTATGCAAATGCTTTATTATAAAAGTTTTTTTTATCCCCCAAAGACCAACAAATATAGCTATGAAGCAATTTAAAAACAAAAAAAAAATTGTAGATGAAGAGCATTTTAGAAATAAATTTCAGCTAGCTCCGTGGCTAGGTTTTATTAAAAGCAAAATGCAAATGATATGCTATAAAGGTTGAATATACCAATTTGACAATTTTTTGCATGACTAACATTAAGTCATGCTTCTGATTCTTCTAGGATCATCAATGTACGTCCTTGTAAGATTCACTTTTAGCAAACAATTCTGATAAGTCAGTTTAACAAAAAAAAAAAAAAAAAAAAAAAAAATGTACCTATCTTCAGTATCTGCCAACATGATCAAGCATCCTCTACCAGGCCTCAGGTGAGGTCTGATTACTCTGGTCTGACTTCAGAATTGTTAGAAACCAGGCAAGGTGGCACGACTTAGTCACACTTGCAGACAGAGGCAGGTAGATCTCTATGAGTTTAAGGCCAGCCTGCAAATAATGTGTTCTAGGACGGCCAGGGCTACATAGTGAGAACCTGTCTCCAAAAAAAAAGGAATCCTGTTTAGGTTGGTTTCTTCAGAATCCTCCACTGACCCCCCCATCATTCTCCATAGCTATAAATTCCAGCTTGCTGTGCTCTATTCAGGGTAGAACCTAACCCTCCACTGAAGCAGTCCCTATATTTACCGTCTAAACAAAGTCTTCTTTACCAGGCTTTAACAAACAGCACCAAATAATTTGTCCATAAGTTAAATAAACAATTATCAGAAACTATGAGAAATTAAAAACAAAAGCTCATCTCCACTACTTTTACTGTGAAGCATAACTTTCCACAGTGTTAACTTCTGATAACAAGTTCACTGTCTCTGACTATTAAATGTTAAAGATAACAGTTTATAGTGGGCCATATGGTTCACAATGATAATTCTAGAATTCTGATGACTGAAGTAGGACTGTTCTGAGGCCAGCTGGAGATATAGAGACCTTGTCTCAAAAACAAACAAAACAAAAAAATCCAATAAACACCACACAATTCATCTCATTTTTCCATCATGACACATCCCATGAGCATAACACCAGTTGTTCAAGCTGATCATAATATAATCTAGAAAATATTTTAGTTCAAAGAAGTAGTAAATGCCCTTGTGTATGTGTTGGGAGGGTGGTCTGTTTGTTTGTTTGGTTTTTTGTTTTTTTTTTTTTTTTGAGGTTCTCTGTGTAGCCTTGGCTGTCCTGGAACTTACTTTGTAGACCAGGATGGCCATGAACTCACTGAGATCCACTTGCCTCTACCTCCCTGGAATGCTGGGATTTAAAGGCCTTTGCCACCACCGACTGGCTTTCTCTGTTTTTAAAACATTCAGCAGTCAACTACATTGCATAGTGGGGAATTTCTTATTCACATTTTAGGCTGTTAAGTGATATTAGCTCTCTTTCCAGCTATTGAATTATTTCCAAAGCAGGAATCTTGTTATTGTATATCAAGGGCAAAATTTTCCTTAGATGATAAGACCAGAGAACAATGATTCTTGAACTTTTTCATGTATTAAAATCATTTAGAGCTTACTAAAACAGACTACTGACTCCAACTCGAGTTTCTGACTTTGTCAATCTGAACTGAGGCCTGAGCATGTGTCCAAATTCTGATGCTAATACATCTGGTCCAGGGACCACACTCTGACATCTAATGCCTAAGATACTCTGAAACTGCTACAAATCCAAGTTGTTCAAATAGAAGGAAAGTAAAAGAATAAGAGCCACACAGTTATTTTTAAAACCATATAAATATTCTTCCAGCAGGTGAATTTATGTCCCAAGGCCAAAAGTAACAACAACAGAAAAACACTACACTCCAAAGCCATGACTTTTGCTTTGTATTTGTACGTTTTTGTTTGTTTGGTTTTGATACAGAGTCTGATGCACCTCAGATGGTCCTCAAACTCCCTACGTAGCCAACACTGACCCTGAATTCTTGATCTTCCTCCTTCAGCCTCCTGAGTGTTAGGATTAAGAACAAGTGCTACCATCCCTGGTTTGTCTTGTCTTTTCAATTTATTAGTCTATAAACTGGGAACATACCTGCAATATAATTGTTCGCTGAGGACCTATTTTCCAAGTACTGTGTACAGGAACAGATAAACTTTGTTCCTTAAAATCTGAGATAGAGCATCTTGTTAATCTGGTTAAGAGTCCCGAAAGGGCTGGTTGTCAGGGCGCATAACTTTAATTCCAGTATTGTGGAGGCATATTTCTGTGAATTTGGGGCCAGCCTGGTCTACATTGTAATTCCAAGACAGCCAGAGTTACACAGTGAAACCCTGGGGGTGGGGTGGGAGTGGGCACTTCGGCCCCCACGCCCCAACCCCCACACTTCAGAATAGGAGGAACACATCTCAACCTAACAAAGGCTATATACTACAAAAGTCTATAATGTTTCATTAAATGGGGGGGAAAAAATTCAAAAATATTTCCACTAAAAGCAAGAACAAGGTATAGATGTCTACTTTCTCCACTTTTTTTTTTTTAAATGCTGAATGCCGTTTATTGAAGGAGGGAGGAGGTCTTAAATACAGGCTTACAGCACAATGGGAGAAACCCAGAGGGCAGAAGTTTGCTACCGATGTTTTACAATCTTGCATCTAAGCTGTTAACGCCCAATATGCAGGATACACAGACAAGGAACTTCCCTTAAGCACTCAGGAGGGTGGAACCCGGCAGGGAATTAGCACAGGGATGATATCAAAGTCAAGGTCCATGCCAGTGGATGACCACACGCTCCAGGAGAGAATTTGACATCGCTGCTGCTGCTGTTGCTGTTATAGCAGTGGCGGCCACTGCTGCTACTGTTTCTGGGATTACCATTTCATAATTGGTTACTACAGCTAGCACAGTGGAGACTCTGGCAGCAAAAGCAGCTACCAGTTAATCTTTCATTCTATTGGGGATGATAAATTCAATAGTTATATACATTTCGATTGGCTTTGAAAATTATAAATTTATAAACTCAAGTTCCATTTGCTTTTGGGATACCATCTTACAAGGACTCCAATTTTCAGTAAGGCTCGTTAAGGAAGGGAATGGCTCAGTTGACTTTAGCCTACTGGCTATGGGTGGGTTAGGACTTCTGTTGGTCTTTTCTGTATCGAACACACAGATTGCAAGCCCAGTGTCACTTTGAGATCTTTGGCAGCAGTTAACTCTGCAGCTCACACACGATTGAGCCTGTATGATAATGAGTATTCAGAGACAGGTAATGGGGAGGGGGAGCACTCACCAACCTAAGACAGAGCACCTGTGTGGCCTGGGCAGGCGTCTCCATGATGGGTAAGGTGACCTGCTGACGTCCCAGGCAACCTAAGTCAGAAGCTCATTTTTTAGTAAAAGGGGGGACCTGTAGGGCCCTGGTCCCCATTTTGGGTAACTGTTGCCTTGCTTACTTTCTCCACTCTTAGTCAATATAGCACTAGAAGTCTAAGCTAGAGCAGTAAGACAAGAGAAGTAAATAGGGATACAGACAAGAAAGGGAGAAGTCAGAACATCTCTATTTGCAGACGGTATTGCAGATTCGATACATACGAGATCCTAAAGACTCAAAACTCTTAAAACTGTTAAAACTCTCCACAACATAGCAGGACACAAAATTAACACACAAAAATCAATAGCTGAATTTTTACCAGTGACAAAATGGAAAAGAAATCAGGGAAACAATCTCATTCATAATAGCCTCAAAAACAAAAATGACAACTGTAGAATAAACCTAAGCAAAAATATGAAATACTCTATAACAAAAACTTTAAAACACTGAAAAAAGAAATTGAAGAAAACATTAGAAGATAAAGACCTCTCATGCTCACAAATTGTGAAAATTAATACTGTGAAATCTTACCAAAAGTAATCTACAGATTCAATGCAATCCTAATCAAATTTCTAGTGACATTCACCACAATAGGGGAGGGAAAATTGTCTTTTAAAATTCATATGAGGGGTTGGGGATTTAGTTCAGTGGTAGAGCACTTGCCTAGCAAGCACAAGGCCCTGGGTTCAGTCCTCAGCTCTCACCAAAAAAAAAAAAAAAAATTCATATGAAAATACAAGAAACCCAGGATAGCCAAAGCAATCCTGAACAAAAACAATACTGTTGGAGGATTCACTATACCTGATTTCAAGTTTTACTACAGAGACATATCATGGTACTGGCACAAACACATGGATCAATGGAATAGAATAAAGAACCTAGACATTAACTAGGCAGTGGTGGTGCATGCCTTTAATCACAGCACTTGGGAAGCAGAGACTCTCTGTGAGTTTCAGGATAGTCAGAGCTACACAGATAAACCTTGTCTCGAAAAAAAGAAAACAAACAAAAGAACCTAGATATAAGGCCACAGAGCTACAGCCACCTGATTTTTGGCAAAGATGCCAGGAAAACTGAGTATCTACATACAGATGAATGAAATTAAATCCTTAACTCTCATCTTACACAAAGTCAATTCCAAAGGGATCAAGGACCTCAGAAATTCTGACAATGCTAGAGGAGGAAAGTAGGGAGTGCACTTCAAGATATAGGCACAGGTAAGGACTCTGGGAATAGGAAATAAGGCCAGTAATCAACAATTAGAATATCATGAAATTTAAATGCTTTTGTACTGCAAAGGCAAATATCAATCAAGTGAAGAGACAGTCTACAGAATGAGAGAAAAATCTTCACTAGCTATTTATCAAACAGAGGATTAGTATCTAAAATATACAAAAAAGTCAAACCTAACATCAAAAAACAATTTAAAAAAACTGGGTCATGGTACTGAACAGCGTTCTCAAAAGAAATAAAAATGGCTAATAAACAATTTAAAAAGTGTTCATTATTACAGACTATGCCAATATTCTTAGTTACCCAAGAATCTGACAGTAAGACCTTACTGCTGAAGATACTTGAGACAGAGAACAGGGAGAAATCAAGTTGGTATTCACCTGGAAACTTCATCCCTATTGGCTAGCTTTCATAGTGCTGGAAGGTGCTATGAAAATTCCTATGGAAGCCCATTACTTTGAAAGCTAATTAAATATATATAATTGTGTGTGTGTTTGTGTGTGTGTGTGTGTGTGTGTGTGTGTGTGTGTGTGTGTGTGTGTTTATAAGGAGTCTGGACACAAGTACCTTGCATGGGTAGACACAGGTAGCAAATGAAAATTTCAGTGCCAGGTGTGGGAGACTGCCCCTACAACATATTGACCTGAGAGGATCCAGAGGCCTCCAAAACAACACAGACTATTATCATTGGTCTTGGTTGTCTACCATAAGGAGATAGGGTAAGACCCTATTGCTAAGGACACAACACACTTTGGTTACAGGTCATAGAGAAATCTAGCTGTAATTCACTTGAAAACTTGCTTCCTGCTAACTAGCTTTCATAGTGCTAGAAGCTAGGGGAGAAAAGCCATCAATGGTGAACCTCACATGCTACAATACTAACCCGCCAGGTAAGATACACCCACAGGTCGAAGAGTGGCATGAAGGTTATAGGAGAAAACAACTGATTCCTGACTGAATGTGAAACCTGCACCACAAGAGGGAATTCATATCTGATACTATAAACCTGGTCAAAGTCCCATGGCTGGAGAGATCATAGGCCCTGGGCAGGGGTACTTACTACTGTTGTTTTACTAAAATGGACATATTGCCATACAGCCTTTGAAATATTTGTTTATACCCACAGATCTGTGCTACTCTCTAAACTGGTCAGAGAAGCTGCTTTATGCAGTGGACAGCAGCAATGCCAAGATTCACAACTGGTCAAAGTACTGAGAATCACTGCTGAGAGCTCAGCTCTAAATGGGACATCTTTATCATGACCCCAGAAGAGAACATTGCAGAAGAAAGGATGGAAAGGCTGTCTTGAGTTGGGAGGACAGGGAGGGATGCTATGAAATGCTGCCTTTTGGACATGATATGGTTGTTACACTCATGAACTCATTGTAGCTATGGTTACCTGCACAAAATCAAGCCAACATCAGTTAACATTCCAGCTGGCAGCATTAATTGGTCTCAGAGGATTAAGTGGTGGTTACATGGGCAATACAGGGAGAGTAGAAGAGAAGAGTTAGGAGTAGATACGACTGAAATACAATGAAAGAATTTTTTTAAAAAGTCTAAAAAAAAAAATCCCACAATACACAGTATTCATCAAAATACAATACAAATGATAATGGCCATTTTAGAACAAGTGTATATAATAAAAAACGAGATTTTAATTTTAAATGAGATAAAATCTAAGTGGAGCCTTGTCAATGCAGAAGATAAAAGACTAACCTGAAGAGATATAATAGCATGAACAGTGTTCAAAAGAGTCAGGGATGTAAAGTTCTAAAGAAAGGTGGCAAAGGGTTAGCATTTTTTTAGTGCTATTACACCTCAAGTACCTGTTAGTTATTAATGTTACTCAGAAAAATAAGAATGAAAAGCATCCTGTAGACTATGAAGAACAGCCTGAAATTCCTTCCCCTGAACAAAGATTCTGATCTGAATGGTGACAACACAAAGTATGTCAAAAACAAAGAACAATATCAGAAAAGTTTGAATCTCCTTCAATAATCCAAATGAAAAAATGTGTCTCAAAAATTCGAGAATGTGAGAAATGTTAACAAGACAGAATCAAATGAACCTGATGACCACTGAATAGAACATTATAGCATAATGGAGTAAAGGAAGGGAGGCTGAGGTTTGTGTGGAGGCATATATACAAGACAAGTTATCCTGGTGACATGTCCAGAAGTAGCAAGGACCTAACGTGCAGAAGCAGTTGGTAATATGTACTAGGGAACTAGCAGATGGTCAGCTTTAGCAGCAGTTGAAGCCATGGGCAAACGTGACAGTTAGGGAGGATGGAAAGGAATATAGAATGGAACTTTCTTTCAAAAACAGAGATTCACCACTAAATACAAAATACATTCACTAGGATAAAATGCATCAAAATGGGAATTACCTTTCTAGGCAATACTTTTAATAACATGTTACATTTTTTTCTGCTGCTTTTCATGTACTTGATGCCTGTGACTAAATATAAGGCATATTATCTAAACTGGAAACAACACTGAACTTCACCTGAGTAGAATACATGATGAGATTATTAGCTTTTATAAAGACTCCTTAAGCTCTCAGGAAAAAAAAATTTCTTCTCTGGAAATGTTTTATTTTTTTAAAGATAGGATCTCTCTATGTAGCCCTAGCTGGCCTGGATCTTGCTATGTAGACCAGGTTGGCCTTGCAGTCACAGACATCCTCCTGAAATGCTGAGATTAAAGACATGGGCTACCACGCCTCACAAATCTTCTTAACTTGTAAGAAAGAAAATATATAGGATCTCAGCCTAAAGCCCAAGGCTAAACAAGTTCCTTCCACACTCTAAAGTAAAGAGTACTGAAAAAAGCAACAATGTTCCAGACATTCCTAGGGGAAAATATCTAGAGAAACAGTAACTTCTATCTTACAGGTATTATAATATTTATGGTTTTTTTCCCTACCTTCTTGGCCTCATCCGTATCTCTGCAAAGATTAACTAAATCTGATTTTGAAAAATACTGGATATGCTGGACATGGTGGTACATACCTGGAATCCCAGCACTCAAGACAGAGGCAGGACCTCAAGTTCAAGGCCAGCCTAGACTACACAAACCCTTTCTCAAAAGTAAAGAAAGTTGGTGAGATGACTTAGTTGTTAAGGCAAAGTAACTGAACGTTACAAAATTATGAGGGCCCAAATTCAATATCTGGTACCCATGTTTTTTTAAAAAAAGAAAAAAAGCAAAGCAAAAACCAAGTGCTGGTATATGCTTGAAATCCTATTACTATGAAGATAGAGACAAGTCAATTTCTGGGGCTTGCCAGCCAGCCAGGCCTAACCTACTTGGCAATTCCCAAACTAGTAGAAGACCCTGCCTTTTTAAAAAAAAAAATAATAATAAAATAAAATAAAACTAACTAAATAGAAGGTGGTTGCTAACTGAAGAATGATACCTCAAGTTGTCCTCTGGCCTCCATATGCATGTACAAACACATGCACCTGCATACATATAATATGTCCACCCCAAATATAACATGCATGTACATGTGTTCCCCACTCCTGTCTCAGACAAAAGACAAATAAAAACAAAAGGATGTGACAGACTTTTGACCAGGACTCTCCATTTCAATAATGACACAGAATGGAGTTTCCTTTCCCCTCCTAGGCTCCCATGGTCTCTCAATTTTAAAAACTGAGGCTACTCAAAAAAAGAAAGAAAGAAAGAGCCGGGTAGTGGTGGCCCATGCTTTTAGTCCCAGCACTCAGGAGGCAGAGCCAGGCGGATCTCTGTGAGTTCGAGGCCAGCCTGGTCTACAGAACGAGATCCAGGACAAGCACCAAAACTACACAGAGAAACCCTGTCTTGAAAAAAACAAAAAACCAAAGGAAAAAAGGAAGAAGGAAAGAAAAAAAGAGAAGGAAGGAAGGAAGGAAGGAAGGAAGGAAGGAAGGAGGGAGGGAGGGAA
>CABHPQ010138383.1:0-26945 GCA_902168405.1 Peromyscus aztecus | reverse complement strand
TTTCTGATTGTCACATATATATCAGTATTGATTGGAGAAGCCACACCCCTTCCCCTGCTCCTCCTCAGTCTCGGTCATGTTTGTGGTGTCGTTACAACATCCCTCAGTCCTGTGCATGTCCTGTGATTTCTAACAGCGGCTCCACGAACCTGATTATGTGAGGCCTCTGGGTTTGGAGGTCTCACTCTTCACACCTCATGTTGCATTGCCCTGTGACACTCATCCTTGAGTGGCACTTTACACTGATTGGACTTTCTCTTGGGTCATTTGAAGTCATAACTGACACATTAGGACCTATTCCATATCCATCAGCCTCTCCCCTTCAATCACAAGAGGTTCGACCACAAGAGCCTCTCTCTGTCTGTATTTTAGTTGCTCAGCATGTGGTTCGTGTAGAAAAAGGAGATGTGTTTGAGTCTCCCTCTCATTTACTGGATTTAGAAGGATGTGATGGGTTTTAGTGCCCACCTCCAATGTTGACCAGTGGGTTAAGTGGTCTCAAGTATCTCGCCATGTGTGTAGATGTGCAACACTTGATGATGAGGATCTCTAGTCCATTGCAGTTGTTCTCAAGCCCACCTGAAGACATAGAGTCTTTTAAAGTTGGTCTTTGAATCTTTCTGCTGTGGTCCTGAGAGGCACTGAGCCCTCCTGTCATGGACCTAGAGTCAGTCATTTGTAGAGTCTGGATTCATTTGGTGGGGAAGGGCGTCCCTGAGGCTGCAGTGTGGGTGCTGGGAGTGACCGATCAATATTAGTATCATCTTTCTGATCTTCACTGTCACGGGTTATATGTGTATCATATACTGTTATCAGAACCTACATAAATACGAGTGAACGGCAACCAGGAAATAAACTAGGTGACCAACGCTGCTTCCCCTAATACTCTTCAAAACTAATAGAAAATGCCTGAGAGAGGTATTGACTCAATTTCTTTCATCATGTACAATATTCATTATATAAATTAGAATCTGTTGTGATGTAGAGATTCCCTGTGGATTTAAACCAAACAGGTGCATACAGTTCACATCTGGGAATAGAAAGGAAGGCAATGTCTTAGTTTGGGTTTTTATTGCTATGAAGAGACACCATGACCACAGCAAGTCTTATAAAGAAAACATTTAATTGAGGGTGGCTCTCTTACAGTTTCAGAGGTTTCACTCATTATGATCATGATGGGGAGCATGGCAGCTTGCAGGCAGACATGGTACTGGAGCTGAGAATGCTATATCTTTCAGGCAACAGGAAGTCAACTGACTGTCACACTGAGTAAAGTTTGAGAAGAGAGACCTCAAAGCCCGCCCCCACAGTGACATACTTCCTCCAGTGAGAACACACCTACTCCAACAAGACCAAAACTCCCAATAGTGTCACTCCCTTTGGGGGCCGTTTTCTTTCAAACCACCACATTCCACTCCCTGATCCCCAAAGGCTTATAGCCATAACATAATACAAAAGTGTATTCAGTCCAACTTCAAAAGCCGCAAGAGACTTTAACGGTCTCAAAACTTTTCTCAAAGTCCAAAGTCTCCTGAGACACATGACAATCTCTTAACTGTAAACACCTGTAAAAAAACAACAACAACAACAACAACAAACAAACAAGCCGGGCAGTGGTGGCGCACGCCTTTGATCCCAGCACTTGGGAGGCAGAGCCAGGCGGATCTCTGTGAGTTCGAGGCCAGCCTGGGCTACAGAGTGAGTTCCAGGAAAGGCACAAAGCTACACAGAGAAACCCTGTCTTGAAAAACCAAAAAAAAAAATAAATAAATAAATAAAACAAAACAAAAAACAAACAAAATCAAAAGGCAGATCATATACTTCCAACTGTAGGCAGAAGTTTCTGTCCCACAAGCTGCTCCCAAGTAACCACACATTGGCTTGATATTAATTATAAATGTTTGGCCAATAGCTCAGGCTTGTTATTAGCTAACACTTACGTTAAAATTAACCCGTATTTCTTATCTATACTTTGTCACATGGTTTGGTATCTTTTCTCAGTACAACATGCTCATCTTGCTTCTCTCTGCATCTGCTGGCAACTCCTCTGACTTCACCCTTCTTCCTCCCAGCATTCTCAGTTTGGCTCTCTTACCTAACCTTATCCTCTTTAGCTATTGGCCAGTCAGTCAGCTTCTTTATTAAACCAATCACAGCGACATATATTCACACAGTGTAAAGAAATATTCCATATCCTACATATAATGGCACAGGATATACATTACCATCCCAAAATGCAGAGAAGGGAGCATAATGAGGAAATGCTGGACCAAAGTAAAACTGAAAAACAGCTGGGCAAACTCCAAACTCTGCATCTTTATGTCAGATGTTTAAATACTCTCCATATCTCCAGTTCCATTCAGCTTTGTTGACTGCAACACACTTCTTTCTCTTGGGCTGGTTCCACTCCCTGTTAGCAGCTCTCCTTGGCAGGTATCCCACAACTCTGGCATCTGTAACATCTTGGGTAATTACAAAATTGCAACCATTCAATATCTGGGATCCAATCACAATCTTCTGGACTCCTCCAAAGAGCTTGGGTCACTTCTCTGGCTCTGCCCTCTGCATACACACAGTTCATCTTCTAGGCTCTGGCTGGCTCCACTCCATCACTGCTGCTGTCCTTGGTGGTCATCCCATGGTACTGGCATCTTCAAAACCCTGGGTCTTCTGCTGCAACTGGGCTGCACTTTCACTAATAACCTCTCATAGGCTCTCTTCATGGTGCCAAGCCTCAACTTGTTTGCATGACCCCTTCAGTCCTGGGCCTTCAACTGCCACTGAAGCTGCACCTTCACCAATGGCCTTTCCTGGCCTCTCACAGTGCCAAGTCTCAGCTGTTCTGCATGACCCCTTCATGCCTTCAAAACCAGTACCACCTGGGTAACACTTGCACATTACCAAGTTCAGCTGCCAGTACCAGGTACAACCTTGGCTGCCTCTGGAACACAGCCTCTTTGTGCTCTCAGGAAACACTTCCCAGAAGATTTCACCTCAGTGATGCTGATCTCTTCTTAGTCACTGCTAATTTCCTAGCTCTAGCCAACCAGTATCAAGGATCCCAGCAAAGCAAAATTTTGCTTTCATAGTTCTGGTATCTTGTTAATCACAGCTGATTCTTCAGCCCCAGCTAACCAGAACCACAGGATCTTGACTCCTTTCTTCTTACCTTAAGTTTAAAGCCAGAACAACATGGCCAAAGCTGTCAAGTTCTGCTGCTTGCTGGGGCTGGAACATGCCCCCCACCCTTGTTTAATTACATCTTCACCAGCTTTCTGTCCTTCACTGCCTAAGCTTGGCTGTAGTGGGTAGCTGTTCCAGCTTTGACCTGGAAGTACTACTCCCATTGAAGCTTTGGTAACTGTCATGCCTACAAGGCGGGGCCAAGACAGGAGCCCTTAAGACCCAAGATTCAGATGGGCCAGCACTCTTGGTTCCTCGATCCTGGACGCTGGAGGTAGATTGAGCAGAGTTTTCCAGAGGACACCGCTGGACTGCACTACACCTTTCCCAGACCCTGTAACCTATCCCTTTACTTGTAAGTTACCCCACAAAATAAACCTCCCTTTTAACTACGTGGAGTTGCCTTAATACTACAACCAATACTTGGCTGTCCTGAAACTTTCTCTGTAGACCAGGCTGGCCTTGAACTCAAAGAGATCTGCCTGGGTCAGCCTCCCTAGTACTAAGATTAAAGGCATGTGCCACCATCGCCTGAGGTCACCACTCCCTTTATTCCATTTCTTAGTCTGTTTATCTCCTTGAACAGAGGATTTAGCTCTGTTCCACTTTCTGGTGCCCTGTTTCTCCTCAAATATTTTTCCTTGCTCAGCTTGCTCCTTTCATTATAAATCTTCATTAGACTTACCACTAATATCCACACGACAGAGTCTATACTAGGCTCTCTTGAGATTTCTTCTGCCAACAGAATTAATCCAAAACTCTTCACTTTAGCCTGTGGCCGACTCTTTGGACAAGGGCAAAAAACAGCCACTTCTTTACCAAAATACCACAAGGATGATTTCTAGGCAACATGCTAAAATTCTTCTCTAAAACCTCTTGAATCAGCTCTTAACATTTCAAATCATTATCAGCACCATTGTCTAACATGCTCCTACTGATATGTCCCATTAAGCAGTGCTTAAAGCATTCCACTGCTTTCCTTACCCAAAGTACCAAAGTGCATATTACTCCAAACAAAAGCATGGTCAGGCCTATCACAGTAATACCCCACTTCTGGTATCAACGTCTGTCTTAGTTTGGGTTTTTATTGCTATGAAGAGACACCATGACCACATGACCACAGCAAGTCTTATAAAGACAACATTTAACTGAGGATGGCTCTCTTACAGTTTCAGAGGTTCCACTCATTATGATCATGAAGGGGAGCATGGCAGCATGCAGGCAGACATGGTGCTGGAGCTGAGAATGCTACATCTTGCAGGCAACAGGAAGTCAACTGACTGTCACACTTAGTGAAGCTTGAGAAAAGAGATCTCAAAGCCTGTCCCCACAGTGACAGACTTCCTCCAATAAGACCACACCTACTCCAACAAGGCCACAGCTCCTGATAGTGCCACTCCCTTTGGGGGGCATTTTCTTTCAAACCACCACAGGCAGCAACATTGTTATAAGATCCCCAGTTCCAGAGGATTCATAACATCCTTTAAAGTTTCGTCATTTGAAGTGGTTTTTTGTTTTGAAAAATAATTATTTTAATTAACAAATTACTGTTTATACTCATGATAAATACGATATCTTGCTGTATGCATAAATTGCACTTTTATGAAAGTGCTAAATGTGATCTTTGGCAATTTTATATATGTTTGCTCTCACCCCTCTCCCCCTCTCTCATGTCTCTCCCAACCCTGACACACACACTCTCCTCCCTACAGGTCCCTTTTGCACATTCACGTATTCTTGTTTTGTTGTGTGACACCTGGTTTTAACCAGGACCATATGTGTGGCCACCAGTTTGGAGCTATCCACCGGAGCCTGGTGAGCTTTCCATTTGTTATACAACAACCAAAGTTAATGACTGTCTAGCCTCTAGAATTCATCATATGCAAATAGTTCAGCCCCTCTCTGATTCGTGATTGACAGCGCCAGTCTTACTCAGGCCCAGTGCAGGCAACCACAGCTGTTTGGGCTCTTGTTTGCAAAGGATGACTGTCAGTCCTAAAGACAGCATTTTACAGCTCTTTTCCCAGCTTTTGTATTCTTTCTACTCTCTCTCTTACAATTCTCTCTGAGCTTTAGAGGAACTAATATAAATGTCATGCTTAGGAATGAACATTAAATCCATCATTTATCCTAAGCATCATATAGCCATGAGGATATATCCACCATTGTTCTCTACAAAGAGAAACTTCTTTGATTAAGAATGAGAGCAGCATTTGTCTATGGTATAAACATAAATATTTAAAGATGTGTTTTTATTGTTTTTAATTTTGTGTGTGTGTGTGTGTGTGTGTGTGTGTGTGTGTGTGTGTGTGTGTACAAACTCACAGGAGTGCAGGTATCTCAGGAGGCCAGAAGAGGGCATCAGATACCCTGGAGCTGAGCTACAGGTGGTTGTAAGCCTCCAATCTGGGTGCTGGGCACCAATCTCCAATCCTCTGTAAAGACTGTACCTGCTGTTAACCACTGAGCCATCTCTCCATCCCCCTAGACATAAATATTTAGTTTGGTACTGTGTGGATTTAGCTAAACCATACTCATGATATTTTTTAATGCATGAGTAAGTAATGTAAAGTTAGCTGACAGACTCTGTTCTGAGTAAATGACTGGAATCTAATTTTTGGAAGACTCAAACAATAATTTGTTATAGCGGTTGAATATTTTCACACCTCAGTTTGAGGAAGTGAAATGAGGAGTAAGCACCTCTGTCTGGGGACACCCATGTCACCCGTCTCTGGTTAATTAATTATTTTAGCTCTGGAGAATTGTACTGTACACAGAATGGTGACAGAAAGGACACCTTTGAAGTGCAGAGTACTCGGTATTTGGTACGTGACAATAACCAGCAGTTAGTGGTGCCCTGAGCTTTTGTTCAGTCTCTCAGACTCTGTGTGCTTGGAACCTTTGTGATGATATTTTCATTTTTAATCTCCCTGTCACCATGGTATCAAATGCACTTCCCTGTGTGACATCATCTCCCTGTCCCTGTATGACATCATCTTCCTATCCCCATGCCATCAAATGCACTTCCCTATATGACATCATCTTCCTGCCCCTGTGTGACTTCATATCCCCTTTCCCTGTGTGACATTTTCTTCCATGGCAGCAAATGCAGTTCCTTGTGTGACATCATTTTCTTGTCCCTGTATGGCATCATCTCCCTGTCTCTGTGTGACATTTCTCTGCATCATAGTTATATGTATAAGAAACTCTGACAACATCTCATGAAGAGACACAAAAGGTATAATCTGGAAACCCGGGACATCCATCCCTATTTTGCCTAACTCCGCCTCTGACACACCTCTTCCCCCTGGGGCCACTGCTCCCCACGGTGGCTCTGCAGGTGGTTTCTTGAGGAAGGCTGGTATTTGTTGAATCAGTCTGATGACTGTATTAATTTGTTCCAATCATTGTTCATTTATTTAACAGCCAATTTCACAGCTGTCACTCTTCCAGATGTTAGAAAAGCAGTAAGCATGGCCTCTGATAACCGCGTGCTAGGAACAAAGCTGAGCATTTACAGCTCTGGCCAGCTGGCTGAGTGTGAGCAGTGTGTACACTGAAAACAGAGATGGATTGAGTATGCAGGCAGAACACCTCACACTGGGGGTGACCTTTATGCTGAGCCCAGAGTGTGCTCACCTGGTCAAGGCAAGCAGAGGCAGCTGTGTGTGGAAGCACAGAGCTGTGAAGGGCGTGGTGGTGTTCAAGAATGGCAGAAATTTAAAGCCAGAGAAGGGACTCTGGGAAGAGTATGGGGGACTGTGAGTGATAATGTGAGCCCCAAGGATTTGGCCAAAATAATTTCTGCTGAAGAGATTTTTTTTTAAAGGGGAGGGAAAGATTAAAAAGGTCGTGGTCTTATGTAAAGTCCATTATATTTGAAAATGGTCATGTGTTGTTTGAGCCCTGTGAGAAGCTGATTCTGGAAGAGGGGTTGCCCCTCCTCTTCTTTAGATGCAAGGGTGTTTGTCTCAAAGTGTCCTCCATAGCCTCCTGTCTGTGGATGAGCTACCCCTAACTCTGACAGAGTGAAAATATTGTGTGCCCTTGCTTAAAGGAAACCATTCCTGACAGGTGTTTCTATTGCTTATAAATAGCCCCATCAGTGGGAAAGAGAAGCCAGAAACTAAGCCGTGTGAAGTTCAGCCATGGCGAGAAAGCTCATTGGTGGCTTGAACATGACTTACCCAGAAAGGCAGACAATGAGGTGTCTTTCATGAATGCACAGTTTATTGTTCACACCTCAGAGAAAAGGAAACAGCTCATAGCAAATGAATCCAACAACTAATGATCTAGCTCTAAGTGATGACATCCAGAGGCAGAGTTCACTCACAGACAGTGGGTAGAGGTGGCACAAACGGTCGCAAACCCAACATCCAGTGCACAGCAAGCCACCACATCGATGTTGACATCCATGTTCATGTGAGTTGGTTCTGGTTCTGCAGCACTTGCTCTTGAGAGCAATGGAAGCTAGCCAGTCACAGCCTCAACTGTACTTAAGCAGGTCAACCAAGGTGCCGGACACTCAGTGGTCAGTGCCAGGGCAGAGGCAGGAAATCTGGTAGGAGATGTGGTCACTGGAAGGGTCCCTTGTTGCTAGAGTATGTGGCTTATGTATGTTGAGGCATGTAGGAGACCAGTGTCTGCTGAGCTGCCTGGAGCCTGAGTTTGTATAACCTTTCAGAGACTTGTCTTGTCCTTGCAGAATTTTTGGTCCCTGGTTTCTGACTGGTGTAGGCCATCAGCTCCTGGGCACTACTGGTTACACCCAGGTGCTTGCTCCTGATGTCAGCACCCTCTGATGTCAGCACCTCCTGATGTCAACACCCTCTGATGTCAGTACCTTATGATGTCAGTACATTGAGCAGAAATCCCTTAATCTTTGTTTTATCTTGTGTTCTAAGTATTCAGCTCCAACTTTCCCAGTCAGTTTCTACTGTATGTGGTGAGCACCAGATTCGATGATGTCATCTCTGCTACTATTTGTTCTTCTGCTTGGAACTATTGCCCAAGGGAACACTCTTCTCTGCCTTGGACTCACTCTATCAAGAACTCCAGCTGGCCACCTTAAAGGAGCTTTTCTGGTCAATTTCTGCTGGATATTTTGAGCACTAGAGTTGATGTCTTGCTGTCATCTATCTGTCGACGTATATATCTGTCTCCCTATCCATCATCATCTCTAACTATCTATCCATTACTATTTATTCTTTTACTTTAGCTTGCTGTATACTAATTCTATACTTCTATACTACACTTGATACACTTATTCAGAATTGAAAGGCTGGTGATCCAGAACATACAGAACACATGTGCTATAAGGAAGTGAGTCCTATCAGGAGGCTGACAGAGCAGTCTACAGTGAGGTGAATGGCAACCAGGGCTGGGGTAGGAACCCTGGACATGAGGAAGCTAGGATCTGAGAGCCCATTAGAAGAATCAGCATAGAGAGAGGTGCAGCAAGCACCCCACCACCACTTTGGATGGGCCTACAAAGCACTCAGGTATGGAAAGGTTCAAAGCACTTTAGCCAAAGGCAGAATGTTGATGTCATGAGTGGAAATCCTGCCCCAGAAGCAAAGCAGCTTCCACTCAGCAAAGAAGGTTGTGGACTCCAGCAGAAGAAGCAGGGGCAGTGGGCAGGAGCCAGATGCTGAAAGTCCATGTTGTCTAGGACATAACCCAAACTTTCCTGACTAACAAAGAACTGAAGAAAGACCATCCCTCAGCAGGAAAGAAAATGAGTCAAATTTGATTCAAAAGGAAGCAGAGTTTGGAACCAAGAAACAGAGCTATGCTAAAGATTGGCACGAGCATGTTTTCATTGAACTGAAACTCTGGCAGAGAAATATGGGGTCTAGACAGGAAAATAGAAGCGATAAAGAAGCAAAATGAAATTTCCTAAATGGGAAAAGATAAATTATAAGACTGAAAACTGATTGGTTGACTTGATCATCAAATGACTGTGGCAAAGGATTGAGGTGACCTTGATGGCAGTCCAGGAGAAATTATCCAAGCCAAGCAGAGAGGAGGGTGTGGTGAGGAAGGAAATGGAGATGACTGGGGAGATAAAAGATTTCACAAGTGTGAGAACTAGAGTCTGGATCCCCCATCATCCACATAATTGCTGAGTGGGCATAGTGATCCACCTATCATTCTAGAGACAGAACCAATGGGGTAAGCTGGCCAGGTAGACTAGCTGCATCAGTGAAGTCGAAATTCAACAGACAGACCTTGTTTCAATGAATAATGTAGAAGGCAGTAGAGGAAGACTCCATATTTCACACATGTGCATGGGCATCTGCACACACATGTGCACCCACACACAAATACAAATGCCACACATACATACAAACATGGAAAGAAAAGAGAATCAGAAACCTGGGAAGTGATATCAAACTCCCCAGTGTATATGCAATTGGAAACCCAGAAGGAAAGGAGTTGAGTTAAGGGGTCAAAATGGATAGTCAGCAAACGTGGCGTAGGAGTGTCTTAGTTACTTTGCTGTGAAGAGATACGATTACCAAAGCAACTTACAGAGGAAAGCATTCAATTGAGAGCTTATAGTTTCAGAGTGTGAGTCCATGACCATCATGATGAGAAGCGTGGCAGTGGGCAGGCAGGCACAGTGCTGGAGCAGTAACTGAGAGCTTCCAGCCTGATTGGCAAGTTGGAAAGAAAAGGAGGAAACTGGGAATGTCATGGGCCTTTGAAACCTCACGTGCCACCCCAGTGACAAGGCTCCTCCAACAGGCTGCACCAACTTCCCAAACACTTGGACCAAGCGTCAAACAGGGCCTCAGGGGACCACTCTCAAGGGGTGACGAAAGGTGCGCATTTTCAGAGAGCAGGCATGCAGAAACCAACAGACCACGTCTTCCAGAAGCCCACTCTGAAGCTCCTGTTGAACCTCTTGAAACCAACACAAAAGCACCAAAAGAAGGTGCCGCTGGGAGCCAGGAAATTCAATGGCTGCCTTCCTGTTAGAAGCTGTGTCAGCCAGAGGAGAGTGCCAAAACTTCAAAATGATGAAAAGAAACTGGAACATCATCATCCTGGAAATAGCATTCAGAGAATCTTTCAGAAATGCAGGGGAAAGGAAGACATTTTCAGAAAAGGTAAATAATCATGTTGCCACTGAACCCACATGACCCGAGATCGCAAGAAACTCTTCAAAAGCAAGAAATGGCTCTCAGTGGGAACCCAGGACTTTCACTAGCAACAGGCAGCATCAGAATTGAGAAAAGAAATGGATGCAGCATGAGATGCCTTTATCTTTATGACTTTTCACCTCGACATGTTTTGCAACAGGCAAAAATGCTAACATTGTGTTATGGAGTATGCAAAGTATGTTGGTATAACATCATGACAGCTGCAGTCAAATGGGAAGAGATGGGCCCCGGAGGCTCGGCAGACTTCTGTATTTCATAAGAAGTAGAGTTGGTCAGCTGGGAGGAGCTAAAAGCTTATATTACAATCGCTAGGGCAGCCACTACCACGCTAGTGCAATAAAATGCAGCTGAAATTGGTAATTAGGGAGACTATTAAGTTTGTTGCTAAGCCACTCCCTTGTGGTTTTGCTTTTGTTGCTGTGTTATCCAGGGTCTTGCCTCCCAAATCACTGCCCAAGCCAGTATCTTATTACTTCCTCCCTATTTTTTCTTTCTAAGATTTAAATTTGTTTTATGTGTGTGTATCCAGAAGAGGGCATCAGATACGAGAAGCTGGACATAGAGGCAGTTACAAGCTGCCTATGTGAATACTGGGAAACCAACTCAGGGCCCTGGAAGTGTGGCAAGGGCTCCTGACTGCTGAGCCGTCTCTCCAGCTCCCTCTGTGTTTTCCTGTAGAAGTCTGAAGGTCTCAGAGTTTGTGTATAAGTCTTTATTCTATTTTGGGTTGGTTTTTGCATGGAGTGTGGAGTAAGAGTTCGGTTTCCTTCCTCTGTGTGTGGATACCTGGGTTCCACAAAATCATTGATCCTTTCTCTGATGTGTGTTCATGGCACCTTTGTCAAAAAAATCAATCGAGAGTAAATATGTGGGTTTTTTCTGGGATTTCTATCCTGTCTCATTGACTGGCTTCATTGCTTTATACATCTGCTTTTGTGCCAACACCATAGTGTTTTCACTATAGCTGCTTTGACATAGGTTTTGAAATTGGGGGTGTGGTACCCTCAGCTTTGTGCATTTTTATTTAACATTGTCTTGGCAACTTGAGGTTCTTTGTGGTTTCACAGGAAATCATGATTTTTTTTTCTACTTCCGTAAAACAATTACATTAAAATTTGGACAGAGATTATGCTACCTCTGTAGATCACTTCAAGTATTATAAACTGGATAATAATATAATTCAGCATATTAAATTTGTGAGATGAGGGCCTGGAGAGGCAACTTGGAAGTTGGAAGTGTTTGCTGCTCACTCATGAGGATTAGAGTTTTGATTCCCAGTAACCACAGCAGGGAGGCAGGGGGCTCACCAAGGCCTGTGACTCCAGTTCCAAGGGATCTGATGTCCTCCAGTCCTCTGTGGGGCACCTGCACAGACATGTACACATACACTCACACCGACACATGCATAAATAAAATATAATAAAGTAAATCTTTTTCAATTGCAAGATCTGGAGGCTGGAGAGCTGCATTGGCAGTTAAGAACATATGCTGCTCTTCCGGGACACCTGAGCTCAGTTTCATTGGACTGCTCACAGCTCCTACAACTACAGCTGCAGGGACCCCAACACACTCTTCTAGCCTCCACTAGCATTCATGTATAGGCGGCATACATTCACAGAGACACACAACACACACAGAGGTATAATAAAAGTATATCCTTAAAAGTATATAAAATGTAGCTGTTGCCACCCATAGAAGTAAATTGTTAGCTTTGATAGTATTTTCTTGAAAGGGTTGAAAATACTATACCAAAGACCCAGTGCTCACCCTTAAAAAGTCAGAAAAAGAAGACGGACCATGGTAAGGCTAAAGTAAACGAAACAGAAAAGGATAGAGAAGAAAGTGGTTGAATCATGAAGTCAAATACTGAGATGGAAATCAATGACTACCTACAGAGTCTGGAGGACAAGAAACACACAAACTGCCCTTTCCAGAAAACTCCAGGGCCACAGCTGCAGTTCTGTATCCTATGAAGTCACAAACTATCAACCTCCTAAAAGGATAATCAAATAGTACTGGGAGCAAAGTCTATACTGCTGGGACTGAAGACATGAGACCCCAAAATATAACGCACTGGGATCTGAGGGTCACTACAGTAGCAGAAACAAGAGTCCACTGGCCTGTCCTCCCCAAAGCAGGATGCCAAGGACCTCTCTGGTTTGCTCTAAAGCAGGTCCTAAGACCACTGCAGAAGTGCCTCCCTGACATACATATAAAGGGGGTGTTCCTATCACTAAGGACTCGGGGGCAGAGAGGACAGGTGCACACAGGCCTTACTGAGCCCCTGTTGTCACTGCGATTGTGCTCCCTTGGTCCCATCCTGTTTCCCACCCTTGTTCCCTTTCCATCAGCCTGAAGCATAGAAAGACATATGCTGTGGGGTGTCTTTCTGTACGCTGTGAATATGTGTTGCTCTGATTGGTTGATAAATAAAGCTGTTTGGCCTGTGGCAAGGCAGCTTAGAGGCAGGCAGGAAATCCAGGAGAGAGACAGGAAGAAGAAAGGCAGAGGCGAAGGAGTCGACTTCCCGCCATCCAAGGAGCAGCATGCAATGACACACAGTTAAAGCCACGGAACACATGGCGACATATAGATAATAGAAATGGGCTGAGTTTGGTTATAAGAGCTAACTAGCAAGAAAATTGAGCCGTAGGCCATGGCCATGAAATTTGTAATTGGTATAAGCCTCTATGTGTTTACTTGGGTCTAAGCGGCCGCAGGACCAGGTGGGACTGGAGAAAACCTTCCGACTAGAGACATAAGCTTTCCCATTTCTTTGCTTCTTCCCCGAAGAGTCTTAGTTCAATAAAACTCTTTTTTATTAATTTGTCCACTTTTCTCTTTTTCATCTGTTTTTTTGTTATGGATGAGGAAAAAAAGATCTTCTTCTTCCTACAGTTAAAAAACTTTTACATACTCTATCAAATGAAGAATTTTCTTGAGTAACTCACCTTATCGAAACAGATCTAAGAATAAATAGAAAATGTGAATAGCTCTGTATCAATTGAAGAACTTAAGTTTGGGATCTTGAACCTTCCACAAAGAAAATCTGAGGCCCACCAAAAAAAAAAAAAAGGGCCGGGCGGTGGTGGCGCACGCCTTTAATCCCAGCACTCAGGAGGCAGAGGCAGGCGGATCTCTGTGAGTTCGAGGCCAGCCTGGGCTACCAAGCGAGTTCCAGGAAAGGCGCAAAGCTACACAGAGAAACCCTGTCTCGAAAAACCAAAAAAAAAAAAAAGAAAATCTGAGGCCCAGATGATGTTACTACAAAAATATGCAGATCCAGGCTGCATTTGTTCATAAAGTAGACCTGGTTCAAATACTTCCCAGCTCATATTATGAAGCCAATAATGCTCTTACTCTAGAGCCACACAAGCCAAGAACCAGACAGAAGACCAAAACTAACCAGTATCTCCCATGATCCTAGATGCCAAAGCCTGAGCCAAGCATTATTGGATTAGAACTGAGACTCTGGGAAGCAGCACATTACAGCATTGCACAGTGCAGTGGGACTTGTCTTGTGGGGTACATCTGAGGACACAGCTCACTAGATTAACCAAAACTCACATGGTGACTTCAGTGTTGGCAGAAAAGCATTCTGTAATAGTCAACAACCTTTCAAGGTGAGACCTTTCAACAACTGAGCAATACCAGATCACAGACTCAGACTTACAAAGTCTGCTTAGGAGAGCAATTACAGCTACTCTCAAGCTCGATGGTGAAATGCCGCCCCCTACCTAACATCAAGAACAAAGCAAGCGGGGCTCTTAAGCCTCTTTGGCATTGTCCCTAACAGTCTGATGATGCTCACCAGGCCTGAGCAGAAACACACATCTGCCTTGTTATCCGACCTGGTTTTGGAAGTGAAAACTCTCTTAGGGAATCTTTTTTCTTTCCAATGGACTAGAACTAAAAAGTACATTGAGTAAAGCTGCAATAATGAAAATTAACTTTATGTTAAATCAATAGAAATGACCAAATAACAGCTAAGTTACTATTACAATACCATAAGATGCCAGAAAATTTATATACACCTAGATGTATTAGGTGATGATCAAAATATATCTACTGAAAATGACTTTAGTGTCAACATGACTCTCTAAGAAGATGTAAATAAATTGTTTGTGGGCCAGAGGAATAAACTGTTCTGGTTAGTCAACTTGACACAAACTAGAGCCACTTTGGAAGAGTAAACCTTACTGTCTGATGATAGGACTGTGGCAATATTTATGGGACATTTTCTTGACCAAGTGTTGGTGTGGAAGTACCTAGTCACTATGGGAGGTACCACTCCTAGAAAGGTGGTCCTGGGTTCTATAAGAACCTAGACTGAGCAAGCCATGGGGAGCAGGTCAGTAAGCAGCACCCCTCCATAGCCTCTGCTCCAGTTCCTGCCTCCAGGTTCCTGCCTTGAGTTCCTTCCCTGACCTCCCTTCATAGTGGACTACAATCTCTAAGGTGTAGTAAACCCTTTCCTCCCCGACTGCACTGGTAACAGTGGTTATCACAGAACCAGAGAAGTCACTAGGACACTAGTCTCCCCTTCTTCCCTGGTGCCACTCCAGCTTTGATGTGTATTAATGTGAAAAACTTGACCTGTCTGCATGCAATCTAAAATCCACAGATGAGAGAAATCCCAGAGCATTTGTCTTCTGAGTCTGACTTCTATCCCTCAATACAATGATCTCCAGTTTCATCCCTGGTTAAAGTGCATGACGTACAATTGAAGGAAATTGTCTTTATTAAACTCATCGTTATATATAGTGAGTGTACTTCAATAAAAAATATTTTAAATGCTCAAGTGAGAGCAAGAAAAAAGGGACCAGGATTGCCATGGCAGCAGCAGTCCTCAGGATGAACTGTGCAGTCTTTGCAATAGTATCCTGATCCGAAGTGCTTTTTTAAGTTTAAAGGTTTTCAGAAAAGCGCGGATGTAGACTGGACAGCTGAGGAAAAGCAGGACAGAGTTTCAGGCTTTACTCACTTGCCCCAAGACTTGCTGGAAATCTACAGAAACCATCAGAAGGTGGAATTGACAAAGGAACAGATACAGGTGCTGGCATGGAATGGAAAGCCATAAGCTGAAGCCTGTGGTCCAGGCCGGCTAGCATGGCGTACACTGCGGGCAATAACAGAGACCCTGTCTCAACCAGGGTAGAAGGTGAGGACCCACATTCCAGGCTGTTCTCTAACCTCCACACCACACTGCGGCACATGCATGCCTGAACTCACATATGTGAATACACACATACACATACGCGCACACACACTTGCAAGTATGCACATATTTTTTTAAAAAGATTTCTTTTACAAGTTCCAGTGTGGTGCCATGCAAGATGAGGCAGCTCACTAGTACACACACACACACACACACACACACAATATATATATAAAAGTAATCTTTTTTTTAAATTCACTCTTTGTGAAAGCTAGAAAATGAAGAGATGGGTTGTATCAAAATCAGTAGTGACCACTTTTTGCAGACTTCGTATAAAACCTATAAGCAGCAGCCTCCTGCGTGCTTTCCTAAGCGGAAACTTTAGAATTTGTGGAGTAAGACTAACCCCACTGTGATGTTGCCAGTGGGTAAAAATATCATAGTTTGCTCCACAGGGGAAAAATAGGAATTGTGTGACATGTAGCAGGAAGTATTGTCAGCACAACAAAGGAAAACAGTGCCACCCACATGTCAGTCTGTACCCTCAGCGCTAAACTCTCAAGTTTGATTTACATAAGGCACACAGCGGATTGCACTGGAATCGAGCAGGCGATGGGGACACCTCCCTTCTCCCCATATCTGTGCACACTTGACTTCTACTTCCCTTTCAGATTGGTCCAGTCTGCGTGGTGCTTTTCAGCCAGCTCTTTGGTGTAAAATGCCTTTACCAGCCAACCAAGTCAGGCCTCCCGTCTTCCCTTCCCCTTCTCCAGGCTGTGCCCTGCCTTTCTATCCACAGTCCCACCCTTCAGAAACTGCACTTGCATTGCCTGCAGGTGTAGATTTGCATACACTTGCACACTATTTAGTATGCGGTTTGTTATTATGGAAGTAGGGTGTGTGTGTGTGTGTGTGTGTGTGTGTGTGTGTGTGTGTGTGTGTACACGCATGCAGGCATATATGTACATAGGTATGGAAAGAAGAGATTGAGCATGTTGTCCACCCTGTTATTTGAGACAGGGTCTCTCATTAGCCTGGAGCTCACTGAATAGGCTAGCTAGCCAGTGAGCCCCAGGGATCCACCATCTTTGCCACCCAAGTGCTGAGATTAGACACATGCACCACCATTCCCAACACTTTTAAGCGGGTGCTGGGGCTCAAACTCAGGACCTTCTACTTTCAAAGCAAGCATTTTACTGCTGAGCATCTCCCTAGCCCCTAATTCTCAATTTTCTAAGGGAACAATTGGAATTTTGAAAAGACCAGAGTCACCAAGCTGATGATAGATTCAAAAGATATCCATGGCAGGAAACTGGGGAACCCTTCTAGAGTCATACCAGGAGCTTATAGACAAGAGCGAAGTTGGCTTTCAGTGTGTGGCCACAGGTAATTTCAGATCCAGGAGACCATCAGTACCTTCACTACCAGCTGTCTACTCCTCTATAATAGCAAACTCCATCTGCTTGGTGTATCCACTCTGTATGTCTTGCCCAAGACAGTGCTACATCCACTCAGTCTGCACACAAGTGCTTTGAGGTCTGTGCAGAGCTTGTCCAGAGACAAGCATCCCTGGAGGCCACACTTCTGGAGCTGGAAGTAGGCGCTGCACTTAAAGGGCCCCTCTCTGAGATGAACTACACAATTCATTTCACACACAGCCATCAAGCTCTGAGGCAGGTTTCTGGGTGGCTCATGTTTCTTTTCTGTTTCCCCTCTTGTAGATAAAGAGTTCATCTACAGAGAACGGAAAGGGAGCGTCATACTGCGGAACGTTGAAACAAATAATTCTACGGTGTTAATAGAAGGCAAAAAAATTGTAAGTACTCTCTCTAATGACCAGGATAATTTCAGAGTCATTTTTCCCCTCCTTCAAGTCAATAAAGCAGAAAATGACTTTAGGCTTCAACTTTCGGTCGAGCCGAGGAGAAGCATTAACTTGTAATACCTCTGGCTGAGCAAGTAAAGATAATGAGAAATTGAAAGCACTAATTTAATAAGTTGAAAGCCTGCTTTCTTTGTGGGGGTGTCCTGAAAATTCTTCCACAGGTGTTGGAAGCAAGTGTTGCATATCAAATATAATTGAAAGATAAAGTCCGAAGGCTTTCACAGATTTGTGGAACAGCCACAATAAAACCCACAGAATAATACTTCAAGAGAACTTGCTCAATTTTATTTAAGAAAAAAAAATCCCTGCTCAGGGAATATTGACTTAGGTACCATGGCTGTGTCATGATAAAGAGCGTTGGATACAGTAAGGGTTTTTTGTGGTTTAAAATAAGTACTAAGCCAATCTGAAGGTACTGCTTTTTCAGCCAGGAAACCTTGTTTTGGATTTGTGTATGAAAATATTAGTAAAGCTGACTGGTTCGCTACCAAAATCATCAAAGGGGAATTGATTTCCTTTCTTTGTTTATAATGCACTAGCACTTGGTGTTTGGAGAAGTGCCCTGTGAACCTGAAGGCTGATCATTTTCTTGCCTGCTTCCTTTGGGACAGTAAAAGGAGAAAGCAAAGGTGAACATGTGAATAGTGAGAATTGAAAAACAGTCAAATGTCTGGGTCAGAGTGATGATAAACCAGCTGGGGTGAGACTCAGACCTGAGGAAGAATCCAGGCTGATGGAATATGGACAAGAAGAGCTACAGAAGAGGCCAGTCTGCCCCAGAGAAGGCCATAAGGCAGTGATGGCCAGGTCCAGGAGCTCTGCCTAGGGAAGGAAAGGATGGCTTCTTCACTGACCACACATCCTGGACCCAGAGAAAGCCGCTTCTACCCTTTGCTCTCGGGGACATTAAACTGCCTGTTGCATTTTTCTATTGCATTTCTTTCTGCTATAGGATGCTATGTCTTTAACACAGATGCATCCTGCTTTATAAATAACCTGGCCCTACCACATGAGTGTGTCACTCCCAGAATCATCTTGGTGTTCAATCAAATCATATTCTCCATAGAGGACTAGGAGAGAAAAATGCGCCTACCATATTGCACTAAAAGATCATTTGGGGTAGAATTTCATCTGACTCAGCCTACTTCAAAGACTAAAGTTACAGGAATGTTTGTCAGGAAGAGAAAACACTCTGCCTGCTGCTGAAGGGACAGACATTTCCAGCTTAGGGTGTGGTTTAGTCCAAGCAGAGAATATATGTACAGTTGTGCATACAGAAGACACAGAGCACAGTCCCTTAGGTGTGGGAAAGATGGCTCAATGGTTAGGGGCACTGGCTGTTCTTCCAGAGGACCCAGGTTCCTAGCACCCCATGGTGGTTCATAGCTGACTATAACTCCAGTCTCAGTGGCTCCAATACCCTCTTTTGGCCTCCTCGGGCACGAGGCACATATGTGGTATGCAGACATACATGCAGGCAAAACACCTATACACATAAAATAAAATAAATAGGTCTTCAAAATCGGTAGTTTTCAACAGGCCATGTTTAACTCAGGTTGTCTTAGCCAAATAGTGAGACAATTTCAGAATCCACTATAGATACAGAAAAATGTTCACCTCACACATTAACTGGCTTATTCCATTTACAACAATCTTTATTGCCCTGAAATGTCACAAATGCACTAATTTACAAACATTTATTGGACACTGAATACATGCAATCTGATCAATGGATAATTTTTCACTCAAAGCCACATTTAAATGCTGCCAGAAACAGAGTTTTTAAAAAGGAACACAGGATAAATGTCACTTAGCGGCCTGCACTGTCATTCAGATGCAGAATCTGGGTTTAATTCCTTCTCAGTTGCTTAGTTGCTGCAAGTGTTTGGGCTCCTGTCTCTCCGTTTCCAAGTTAAAAATAATTCCTCCCGCCAGCCTAGAACACGGGGGCTGCTGTGGTACCTGCAGACAGCGTCTTCCGAAGGTGAGGCAGGGGGAAACCAAGGGACAGGGAGTGTGGAGCCTGGGCTCTTCTCCGTTTGTTACTCTCCTCATCGCTGTGACCAAAACCCTGCCAAGAAACAAGCTAAGGGAGGTTTATGTGGGTTGATGGTTTGAGGAGGGCACAGTCGGTCATGAAGGGGAAGGTATGGCAACAGCAGGCCCTATAGAGGAGGATCTCACAGCAGGCCCTGTGGTGTTGCTAGAGTTTTCCTGCCTGGCCCACAGTCAGGATAAATCTCTCTCACCTGCCAGTCCCACAGCCACTCAGACCCAACAAAGTAAACACAGAGACTTATATTGCTTACAAACTGTATGGCCGTGGCAGGCTTCTTGCTAACTGTCCTTATATCTTAAATTAATCCATTTCCATAAATCTATACCTTGCCACATGGCTCGTGGCTTACCGGCATCTTCACATGCTGCTTGTCCTGGCGGTGGCTGGCAAAGACTCCCTCCGCCTTCCTGTTCTTTTAATTCTCTCTGTTAGTCCCACCTATACTTCCCGCCTAGCCACTGGCCAATCAGTGTTTTATTAGCAACACATTTGCCATACAGAACACCCCACAGCACTGTGGTGTCAAGGAAAATGAAGCTCTTTAGAAAAGAGATGTAACTGTGCAAAAGAGATACGTGGCTGTGTGGAGAATGTATGGAGAATGTAACAATGTGGAATGTATCTATGTGAAGACAGATTTTCAGAGAAAGAGATTTTTTAAGATGAAGTAAAAGAGAAAGTTAGCATCAGAAAGCATGTGTATTTCCCCTCAGATAGATAAAAACTTATTTCTAAATACCCTCAGATAAAAAAGTTTCCTAAAGATACCCTGAGGTCTTCTATTTACAACCCTGGAGCAGCTCTTGGGAGCTGGCCTCCCCAGACTGCATTACCATTCCAAAAGGGAGGAACGGAGAATACCCAGGAATGGTCAGACCAAAGCAAAACCAAAGCCAGGCAGGGGAAACACCAAATCTTGCAGCTCCATATCTAGCATCTGGGGCTTGTGATGAAACTATCTGGATTCTAATGGACACAGGTAGCTCCTACCATCCAGCTCTGCTGCTCTAGCACCTCTCTCTAGGGTCACCTTCATGACACCTACAGCTTCTCTCAGCAGTCGACCTATTGTCCTAGCATCTCCAGCATCCTGAGATCTCCAGTGCATCTTAGGCTTCCTCTTCAGAGCTGCATGCACAAGCCTCCTTGCAGATACTCCAGCCTACATGGCCTGCCAGTAGCTCTCTGGAACTTGGTACAAGATACCTTGATATCTTCAGTTCACATCTTTCCTGCCTTCAAAACAAGTACCATGTGGATAGTACTGCCAAGTTCTGCTGTGGACTTGGGATGGAGCTTGTCCAGCGTGGACCACAGCTGCAGCAGCCTCTGTGCACTCACCCTAGGGAAACACTTGCCAGGACAGTTGCTTTCTGGAACCAGGAGCCCCTGTGTGGTGGTTTGAATAGGTATGGCCCCCATAGACTCATGTGTTTGAGTGCTTTGTCATAGGGAGTGGTACTGTTAGTAGGCATGGCCTTGTTGGAGTAGGTGTGACCTTGTTGGAGGAAGTGGGTCACTGGGGGTGGGCTTTGAAGTCTCAGAAGCTCACGTCTGGCCAGTGTGTCTCAGTCTTCCTTCCCGCTGCCTGCTGATCTGGATGTAGAACTCTCAGCTCCTTCTCCAGCACCATGTCTGCCTGCACACTGCCATGCTTCCTGCCATGATAATAGACTAAACCTCTGAAACTGTAAGCCAGCCCCAATTAAATGGGTTTTTTTCTTTATAAGAGTTGCAGTGCTCATAGTGTCTTCTCCACAGCAATAGAGCTCCAAGCTAAGACACCCTGCAGCATCATTCCGAATTTAGGCTCCTTCCTTTCAAATGAATCTGTATTTGTACGAGTTAGAGCCTTTGGTAGGTGGGGCCATGCCCTCAGCCCTTCCTGCTGCCCCATTGCAGGGCAAGGACTTTTTCTTCTGCAATTACAGCCTCTTTTCCAGCACGTCTTTGGTTGCAACTTTGAACTCATTCAGGCTGTTTTTCATCACCAGACTGCACGTTTTTTCTGTCTTCCTGTGCCGCTTGATCTTTTTCATGGTAGGCCTGGATAAAGGTAACCAGGAGCTACAGCCAGACCATGGCCCGATGCCTTCCTGCTTCAATGTTTTCGCCACCAAACAAACTACTTTTACATTTCTATGTATTTATCTTAGGGGTATGGGTATCTGGATGTATGTCTGTGCACCACATGCATGCCTGGTACCCGAGGAGGCCCTGGAAGAAAGCTTTGGATCCCCTAGGACTTGACTTACAGAGAGTTGTGAGCTGCTGTGCTAGTGCTGGGAACTGAACCCAGGTCCTCCAGAAGAGCAGCGTACTCTTAACTGCTGAGCCATCTTTCCAGCCCTAGTCCATTTCTTTCGATTTAACCTCCTTCAAGCGCTCAGCTAAAAGGTCTGCTATAGCCATAAGTTGTGTTTTATGACTGAGTATCAAGGCTGACAGAACAGAGGTGAGCAACTCTCTAGAAACATCTGTATGAATAAAAGGTGTGGAGGACCCATTCAACACCAGGGTCATGACCTTGAACTTTGGATCTGCCTTCCCACTTAACTGCACTCGAGGACTACAGACCCCTACTATTTGTAATGTCTGCCCCAGTCCTGACTCTCAGGAGTTGTGATGGTAACTGAGAGATTACATATAGCATGCTGGAAAACATAAGCCATATGTGGATTCCAGATGCTGGTCTAGCCTGGAGAGCTTAGGCAGTGCTCAGGGTACAGGTAAAAGAAATGAGGTTATCTAAACAGGAAGACCCAGAAGACAGCCAAGGCCACAGGAGCATGGTAAGTACACTGTGCTGTATTGGGCCATCCAAGGGTCCAGGCAGCAGCAGTAGATGGCAGAACCTGGGTGTCCAGACAGCAGTAGTAGACAAGCAGAATCTTCTTCTTAATAGGACATGGACTGCTGCTGTTCAGAGGGAAGCCAAGTCCTCCCTATCACTAACGCTGTTAGTGACACTAACAGTTGGAAAATAAATTTAAAAACCAAACCCAGCCTGGTGGTGGTGGTGCATGCCTTTAATCCCAGCACATGGGAGGCAGAGGCAGGCAGATAGATCTCTGTGAGTTGGAGGCCAGCCTGGTCTACAGAGTGAGTTCCAGGACAGGCTCAAAAGCTACACAAAGAAACCCCGTCTCAAAACAAAACAAAACAAACAAAAACCCAAACCCAAAGTAACTTTCACATGAGTTACATTTGATGTCTCAGGAATTCTGGAACATTCTATCTTACTCTTGCTTTAAAAATAAGTGTTATCTTATTTTCATTGTTCTTAAAAAGACTCTTTGTCAACAAAGGAGGTCTTTGGTATATCACACACCTTTTGCCCTGAAAAGTGGGCCGGCATGAGGAAACCACCTGCCACTGTATAGTTGTGGCATAGGTCTTGTGACCATCTGATACCTAAAAAGTCTAGTGAGTCTCTCCTCTGCTACGCAGCAGGCTGTTTTCCCTCTCCTGCCCTGCCCCTTCCTTTTCTCATGGAAGTGTGCTTAAAGTAGCCTTACTGCATTTAATGACATAATTAAATAGGTTTTTCGGGCTCTAAAATTCCTAAGGACATTTAGCATCAACTTGAAAGTTCTCCCGGAACAGAACAGAACAAGACTTCTCAGGAGGAGAGGCCTGCAGCCTGTACTTGATACTTAGCTCTCTACAGCTGGACTGTCGTTGGCTTGTGTAGGTATTGTAACTCCCCTTGGTAAGGAATCTGAGATTGTCCATAATCAGAACCCTGGCTTCACCCTGATACACCGCCTGGTGATTCTGCAGGGCTGCTTCAGGGGAGATGGCTGGATTGGTGTATTTTCAGATTTTAGGAATGGGAATGAGAGGTACCAGGTTCAAGAGTGGGGCGCTGAGAAGCATTGTCCTCCAGGGAAACTCTTTATTGGCGGAGAATTAACAGTGTATACAGTACTATGGAGTTCTCAGGACAGGGTCCTCCAGGAGAGGAAGAGGGAACCTTCCATTCCAATAGATAACATGGAGTGGGAGGAGGCTCTTAGTGACTACAGGGTCATAGAAGGTATTCCCTGTTGGCTTCTGGCAGCAGATTGGAGGATAACAAGACTCCACTACAGGGGATGTGGCCAGATCTGTGGGGTCACAGCATCTGTTGTCCGACTTCTGTGACACACATACTCATTCTGTGCCCCTTTTATTGACAATACCAGTGGCGACAGCAACACTTGTGTGTCATTTAAATTGTACCAGACATTTAGGAGGAAGCCTGGGAGGACATTTCAAAAGCAATAAAAATTTTTGTATGTTTTGAGTCACTCTGGGGAATTTTCCACTAGTAAACAATCCAAAAGGTACAATGGCTTACATTAACAAAAATACCTGGAACTCAGGAGATGAGATGAGTGGGTAGAAATGGTGAATTAGGATGTAGCCCTTAAAACACCAGCTCCAGAGGCACTGGGGTACTATGAAAACAATTCATGACGCTCTATAAAATACATGAAGAATACAAGCAGGGCGCTTATGCATCTGCAAGTGATGGAGGGCATCATCATTGCATCCAAAAGGCCAGGAATTAAATATTAACCGTGCAGTCGGTTCATCTTGCTGGCTGGCAGAGCCCTGTGTTGTTTCCTAATGCGATTTACACAGCTGCTGTCTCATGGCGTTTATTCAATAATTTTAATCTGATTCATAAAATTTGAAGCACATGTTCCAAAGAGAAGAGACATTGCTGCCCTCGTAAGATGACTATGAAGGACTGTATGGATGCCTGGAAGTTCTTGGAAGGGAGAGCCGGCTGTCAAGGAGGCATTTGTGCCGAGCTTCCCCTGTCCTCCTCCCTCTGCTTGGCCTCCCCGCTAACTTACTTAAGCTAATTACTTATTTTAGTCACCAAATTAACATTTAAGTAAAACAGCATTTTGTTTCTCTAACTTACATCTCCTTTTGATTTAATATCACTATTAGACAGAGAATTTGAGTTGTATCTCGGTCTCTTCAAATTAATTAATTTTGACTCTTCACAAGAGGGGTGTAATTAGGCAACTGCTCAGAGCAGCCACAGCCAGCGGAGGAACTGCAGGATTCCTGGGGACCACAATGTGAGGTCCCCTCTCTTCCTGTTTCCTTCCTCCAGTGAGCCACTGATAGTAACTGTCACTTGTTCCCTTTAATTAATTTCTACCTGGGACCTCATGCACTGTTGTCCACTCTGACTTGTGAGGTAACAAGTTTGAGAGGAGAACTAAGTCCGTGCCTTCTGCCTCTCACCCTTTCCTGACCCTGAGTTCAGGGCACAGTTGTACCTGGGAACAAAGGAAGTTCTGATGGGCATCATCACAGGAGGGAGACAGGATGGCCCTGGGGCTATGGGTCCTACTCAGCAGTTCACCGTGGCCTGAGCCCCATGTGATGGACATGTGGTAACACTGGCAGCCCAGCGTAGCCTGTAGGCTATCTCCAATCTGAGGCTGGGTTTTGCTTAGCATGGGAATGAACTCTAGAAGAGACAGCTTTGTCTTGGCTATCACATGGAAGCTGGCAGCTCGTGCTGTCCCTCGAATGCTCAGCTTGGCTAGGGACTGATTGACTTCAACTTGAAATTCAGATTTCTGGCATCTCCTGAAAAATAGGAAGATCTGGTGGCCATGGTTCCTTTTCTCACAGAAAGCAAAATCTGGCAGGAACTCATGTCTCAGCCCCTCAGATGGGAATGGGGCTGGCCAGCCCTACAGTGCCCACTCCTGACTCCTACCCTTCTGGTCCAAGTTCAAGGTAGGTCTTCCCCACTCAGTCAAGATAATCTCCACAGACATGCCCACAGGCTAACCTAATGTAGATAATCCTTCACTGAGATTCTCTCCTTTGGTAATTCTAGACTCTGTTAAGATTAGCAATTCAAACCAACCATCACACCAGGCCACCTCAAGACAAGGTCCATAGGGTAAGGGGCTGGTAGTTCTTCATACTCTGAGCACCTACAGAGTGACCAGAGAAACCCCAAACACTGCACAATCATGGCCTCACATAGCTGAAATTCTTAAGAGACCTACAAGCCCAAATACCCGATGATTCTATTATTGTATTACTATCTTAGTTGGGGTTACTATTGCTGTGATGAACCACCATGACCAAATAAACTCAGGAAGGAAAGGATTTATTCAACGTATGTTTCTGCAGCACTGTTCATCCCTGAAGGAAGTCAGGGCAGGAACTAAAACAGGGCAGAATTCTGGAGGCAGGAGCTGATGCAGAGGCCATGGAGGGGTGCTGCTCACTGGCTCACTCCTCTTGCTCCTCATGGCTTGCTCGGCCTGCTTTCTTATAGAACCCAGGACCACCAGCTCAGAGACGTCACCACCCGCCATGGGCTGGGCCCTCCCACATCAATCTCTAATTAAGAAAATGCCTTACATTTGGATCTTATGGAGGCGTGTTCTCAATTGAGGTTCCCTCCTTTCTGATGATTCTAGCTTGTATCAAGCTGACATGGAACTAGTCAGGACAATTATTTAATTTTGGGGGAATTTCATATATGAGTACTATATTTACATCATTTCCACCCCTCCCTCCCCACTGTGTCCTTCCCCACTAGTGCCCCCACTTTGGTGTTGCTATATATACGTGTGTTTAGGACTGATCAGTTGGAATCAAGAGACTTATTAACAGCCATTAGTTGCCTGTAGCTTTTCATCTAGGCATAGGGCCTCATGAAATTTTAATGTTTCCTGTCCATGCTGGCATGTTAACGGGTTTGTCATTGTGCAGGTCTTGTTTGGGTGACCATATTGTTGATAGTTCATGTGTGTATACTTCCTATTATATGTACAAGACCCTATCACACGGGAGGAGTCGTGGCCTCTGGCTCTTACAATCCTTCTACCCCCTCTTCTGCACTTTTTCCTGAGCCTTACTTGTAGGGGTTACATTATAGATGTACACACTGGGGCTGGGCACTTATTCTCTGCATTCTGACATTTGTGAATCTCTGTAGTAGCCTCTATCTGTTGCAAGAACAAGTTTCTTTGATGACGGGTAAAAGCTACCGCCACCTGTGGGTATAAGGATCAATATTTAGAACAGAGTTAGAAATTATATTCATTTAAGAAAACAGGAGTAGCAGGCTCTCCTCTAGGGTCTGTGACCTCTCCAGCAGCCACAGGCAGATGGTTGGATTTTCAGTACCAGGCAAGAATTCCCTCCTGTTGAGCTGCCCTTGAGTCCTATTAGATGGCTGTTGTCTCCCCCTTAGATATGAGGGCCACTATTGCACCCTGGGGATATCTTGCGATTCTGGTCACTGTTGTGGTTCATGGGCTTTACAACTGGGTAGGCATGTTGATTGCTTTTCTCCCTTGGCAGCTTGCATAGCACCTTCCAATACTATGAGAGCCAATTCTGGGGGAAGAGGCTTCCAGATCAGTTACAGCTCAATTCCTCCAAGCCCTGTGTCTGAAGGATGTAGTGTCTTCAGCAAAAATAGTTGAGAAAATAAGAAGCTAAGTTGTACAG
>CABHPQ010138382.1:0-14187 GCA_902168405.1 Peromyscus aztecus | reverse complement strand
ACAATCTTCCAATATACCGCCACCAGCTGGGGACCAAGTGTGCAAACACATGAGTCTGTGGGGACATTTCACCTTCAAACCACAACAGGAGGGTATAAAATTTTTTTCCTTCCTCATAGGGTCTCACTACATAAGCCAGGCTGGCCACACACTTGCGGCAGTCCTCTTGGCCCAGGGGCCAAAGCACCTGGGATGTGGGCAGTATCGTGGTTGTTGAGGCCGTCTAAGTGCTGGGATCACAGATATGAGCCACCACATTGGTCTTGTCTTTTTGGAAAATAATTCTGCATAAGGCACATACCTCTGGGAAAGAGAGCCATGAGCAGCCCTCAGCGAAGAGGTGGCTGAGTTGCTTAGTATCCTTGACCTTGGCTATGACAACATAGAGCCGTAACACGGAATCTGCCTTCAGAGTGTCCCATCCACCCACCATGTTGGTACTTCCTTTTCCTCTCAGTCCTTGCAATGCCAGGCATGGTTACTAGGACTGCAAGATGTTTCTAATTTTTTTTTTTTTTTAAGAATTAAAAAGGGACCAGTGTTGCAAACCTGCTGATCTCCTAAACAGTGTCTGTCCCTTTGAGCCAGGGTGGAATGCTGTTGATGGTTCTTTGTTCACAATGGTGTCTGGTTAGAGGGGAGGTCATGTTTCTGTAGATGTTGGAGCTACAAGGATCCTTGAAATAATCTGGCCCTTTATCCCATAAAAGAGGAAATATGAACTCTAGGGTCACCAGAGATCATGGAGCTATTGACTGCTAATCAGGCTTCGAACCCAAGTCTCTTGATGTCTGGTTCCCTTTTCTTTCATTTATAACATTGTGACCTCGCATATGATCTTGGCTCCATCATACACTGTGTGACTTTTAATCTGGTATTTAATCTCTCTGTTTTTTGGCTCATCTGAAGTACAAATGATCTCAGCTGCTGACCTTATGGAGTTATATTAAGGAACAAATGAGATTTTTGCCTGGAAAGTGCTTTTCTAAATGCCAGGCACACATAATTAATCGTTCAGTAAATTAGAGTTTTAATTTGTGGTTTTTTGGTGTTGGGGGTTGAGCCCAGGGCCTTGTGCATATTAGGCACGTCTTTGACCAGTAAGTTACATCCCAGCCCTATAGGTTAAAAAAAAAAATCCTAGCAATTGGTCAGGATCACTTTACATTCTATGAGCATATTCTCCCTAGTTGGGCTTAAATGAAGGAAAAAAGCATCCTGTGTGTGATGTTTGTGCTGGGCGTTTCCATGCATGCTTACCTTCAATGTTTGCTCAATAGAGTGTTCTGGGGGACCCTAGGTTTTTCCTGACTGAGAAAAGTAATCCACTCAATCTCTTTAGGCCAAGGTAACAGAGATAGTTTAAACCCTCAAGTGCTAGGGTGAGGTCATCACAATGTTGTTCTTTCCAGCAGAAGGTGGGAAATCTCAGCTAACAATGGCTGGTGGGTACGAGGGAGCTTGGATCTTGGTCTGGATTTTTGGGAGACTTCCAGTCAATTCTGGGAGATGGCTGCGTGTTCGGCCCCTAGCCAGGATTCCCCTTGGCAGCCCCTCCCCACCCTGGCATGTGGTCCACCCTCACATGGAGGACCTCCTGTTCCTGTGAGTGAGTGGGCTACTGGTGGAGGAAAGGGGCAGGGGCCAAAGCACCTGGGATGTGGGCAGCATCGTGGGTGCTAGATAGGCTGGTTGAACACTATTGTCTTCTAGATTCTGCTTGGACTTAGGGCTCCAAACTGGAAGCTTCCCACGGGTGAGATTAGCTAAGTGAAAACTGTAACCTAACACAATGGGTTTGTATCTGGATGAGTGCAGAGCCAAAGTAAGCATGGCCAAGACGAGGGTGTGGAGAAAGATTTAACACCTGCAAGATGTAAAGGAAACCCAGACTTATATCCAAAACAATGCCCTCTCCCAGCAAAGGAAGCCTGAGGATTTCATGTAGCGGGCCCTACATATTCATATAGGAATGCACTTTAGGGTGGGTACATTCCTGAGCATGCTCAGCTAAGGAGGATATTTTTGGTCTGCTCATTTAAGGTGGTAACTGAAGAAGGAAAGAAAGGAGACTTTTTTCTTTTTTTTCATGGAGCAATGCTTCAAAGGTTAACAGCACTGACTAGAATGCCTCTGAGCATGCCCACCTTACATCATGAAGTTTTAGCTGAAGAGGAAGGAAAGGATCCTGCCTTGCTTAGCTGTGAACAAAAGCTGCTTCGGTGTCTCTGAAGTCTTTGATTAAAAACCAAAGCAGAGAGAGTATCACCCTAAACACAGTTAGGCTGACGCTCCTGCCTTCGGTCACTGTGATACTTAGCTCCACATTGGGCGACACCTCTTCCTTTGCAGAGGGTATAGCTGTCTGTGCAAGAGGGAAACTCAGAAGTGCCTACGTCATTCCTCTTTTGCCAGTGTAGACTCCAGGGTTGAATGTGTTCCCAGATGTTTTATACTTTGAGTTCTAAGCTAATGACGGTTTGGTTCTAACAACTTTTAAGCATTAGAGAAGACCTTTCTATTGGAGATATTTTCAAATACATGCAAAATAAGAGATTATTATGTAATCATGAATCACTTACCTGCCACTTAAGCTTCAACCATTATCAGCATTCCGTCGAGGTGAGACTTTGAAAACTTTCGTTTTGATTGTTACTTTAACTCTTTAACATTTTCTCTGTACTTGTGCACTTTATAATGATGCACTTGAGTGTGATGGTTCCTCCTCACTGTTGGCTGGATTTAGAACCACCTAGGAGATGGAGGAACCATTTGTGTTGCTTGCTAGTTTTTGTTTTTTAAAGATTTATCTAATTAGACTTGTGGATTTGGGGCAGATCCACCCTGAACATCGGTGGGACCATCCCCTGGGCTGGGGGTTGACTTCATGGAATAAAAGATAAGGAATGGGAAAGCCTGCCTCAGGGGCTGGCACGCCCTCTCTCTACTTCCTGACCATCATAACTTAAACTGCTCTGCTCCACCATGCCATCCCTGCCACCGTGGTTCACTGCTCCAAAACTGAGCGAAATGAACCTTTCTCCGCTTGAGCTGTTCCCGTCAGGCATTTTGGTCATAGCAATGAAGAGCGACACAACACATTACCCCGTGTCTATAAATGTACCACACACCCGTGCAGTGATCAAAACCCTTCCAGTCGTACGGTGTGCGATGACGTGTTCAGGGAAGGACGCCCACCCTGCAGCTGGGAAGCATATCCAGTGTGCAGAGTTGATCTGGTAGCCCAGTGTTGCACACCCTCATCGGCTTCCGTTGCCTTTAAGGAGAGTTCTGCAGGGACCCACTGTCCACCTTGCTTTCTCCTCTCTGGCCACTGTCTCTGGCAACTGTCTCCTGCCAACGTAGAGTGCACACTGTGCACAGCACGCCTAGTGGTCCCTGTTTGCCCCTGCCTATCGCCTTTGCACACTCTTCCTGCAACAGCTCCCCATCTGGGTATGATACCACTTTTTTTTTTTTTTTTTTTAAAATGAAGTCTTTGGTCCTTTCCAATACAATCTGGGTTTTCTAGTGACACGTTCTTACAGAATTACATTCTTCCCTTATTTTACTCTTATCTTAATCTGTCACGATGGACTCATCTCGGTGATGGCAATATCTCTCTATCCCTTAAGAACACAGCCTCTAAGACTGCCACCTCTCCACTGTCTATGAAGTGCCCAGAATACAATAGATGCTCAACCAATCCTGTGGACTAACTGAATGCTACATTATCATTCAAGGTTAAAACAGTACAAAGGTAAGATGAGATCCTTGTAAACCAGCTGCCGGATGAGTCATCCTTGCACGAGAAGTTCAGCGCTGGAAGAGATAAGAAACAATGCAAGAAAACAACTCAAGTTCACAGGCAGTGCATGGTTAACTGCCAAACAAGCACCGATGGAGATGTCAAAAGCATCAGGTTCAAAGAGAGAACACTGTCCGGGGTGGGCTGGGCTGGGCTGGCTGCAGACTGTATCATCTTTTGAATTATAAAAGCCACATGTGAACAAACATATTGATGTCCTGGAAGCTGAAATTCCTGCTTATGATACTGGGTGTAATTTAATTTTGCTTTACAAGAGTCTCTAGTTCGACCCTGAAGACATGACGATAATGTCATCTTCCCACATCATTCCAGCACGAATGGCACCTGCCCTTTCTCAGGCTCGGTATCGCTTTTACCCCTGGAGATGGGGCGCTGGCTTATTAGCGGTAACTGTCCTTAGGCCTTCCAATCAGCCTCTCCTTTGCCTGGGTTCTCATGTGGTGTCTCCCATGGTTTTGTAATAAGGGACTTGTTTTCATACGATCTGATAAGGAGAGAAACAGCTCCTGGCATTGATTTGAAGGTTGTGGGCTGACTGAATGGAGGCCAGCCTGACATTTATATGACCGGAATCTGGTACTACCTGAGATCAGCTCTGTCTGCATCTGCCTCAGTTTCAACACACACCCATTTATTCCACTCTTTCTCGCTTGTCTTCTTCTTTTAAAACATCATCATCACGAAGGGAAGGACCTTAGCTGGGTTGTTGCCGTCGAAACCTCAGCACACGGGACTGGGCTTGGTGCAGGGCAGGTGCTTGGTCCATGCTTGTTGGATAGAGGAGGGTGAATTGAAGGTCACGGCTGTGATGGAAAGCACAGGGACCAGAGACTATACCCCTCGCTTCTGCAATCTCTTCGGCTTGTAACTTCCGGTCAAGGTATTTTCCTCTAACTATATTTCCCTTGACATTACCCAACACCAGGTGCTTGCTTGCAGTCAATGTGAATGGATATCAACTAAGTGGAATTAGAGCACTCTGGGTAGTCTTTTGACCATGGGGTGGAGAGGAAGGAAAGGAAGGCGGGGCTTGAATGAATTGACTTAGGGTGAAGTCTCTGTTCTCTTCTCATCCATTGTGCAACCTTGGGCAAATCACCAGACTTCTGGGCCTCGGCTTACTCATCTGTGTAATGGGAATATCAGCAGCAGCAATCTTTATCCAGGGGCAGTTGTGAGGCAATCTAGCCGGGAAGAGTCCTGTAAACAATGGAATTCCTAGAGATGACCGTCATGGTGGACTCTTGCCAAGGCCACTAGGAGAAGCTGGGGATTCCCACAGGGCAGTCAGCAGTGTCTTTGGCCGTCAGATGGACTCTGAGCCCAGAAATTGAAGCTGCTGGGTCTAGATTTCCAGGTCTTTGCCTTCTTAAGTTCTTGGTGTCCTCACCTTCCTCTGTCTGCCCAACCCCTGTTAGTCTCCCTGTATGCTGGCTCACCCAGCCTGCATGATGTGCCAGACCAAATGAAGCCTGATAGCCCGAGTTATCTAGAATCATATTCCATATCTGCAGTTATTTTTCAGGGGAGAGAGGAAAAACAAGGACAGGGTACAGGAGGGCACAGCAGATGTGCAAGGCAAGCTCTACCCTTTGCTTCGAACGACTTGGCCTGTGGTTTCCCAAGATTTTCTCCACTCAATGCCAGCCCTGCGGATAGAGTGAAGATCTCCTACTGGGTTTGATCTGTGGGAAGCCAAAGACCCTCGCTCGGTCTCTCTGCTTGGCTTGGAGTTCTCCCACCTGGACTCTTGGCTTGATGCTTGTGTGTGCCCAGTGAATCGTAATTAACCATTATTAACCTCTGAGTTCCAGCGTCCTTTATCTCAGAGTGGAGGGTCAGGACACAGAAGGGGCCGCTTGGGGTAGGAAGTACTCCATTAGGAAATATCTTGAAAGGATGTCCTGGGATGGAACACTGTGTGAGGGCATATGGAAGGGTCCCCAAGAACTGAGCCTGAGTCGGGGATGGGGGGGGCTATGGAAAAATTGAGGCAGGGAAGTGGAAACAAGGGGCGGAGGGCCTTACAGAGAAAAGTGATTGAATCGTAGGGCTGCAGCGAGCAGCTGCTCAGCCTTTTATTTTTCAGCCCGGTTAGCAGGCTCATGACTATTCATTAGCGTGAATGGAAGTATAGTTAGATTGTGAGTGCATGTGTGTGCTGTCTGAATACACGTGCATATGTAGACGCTCGCCAGTGCCCATGCGGAGGGAGGACTTCGATGATATCTTCCTCTATTGCTCTCTGTGGTATTGCTTTGCGGCAGCGGCTCTCACTGAGCTCAAGCTCACTGATTTGGCTAGACTTGCTGACCAGCAAGCTCCAGGATCCACCTGTCTCGTGCCTCCCCAGGGGTGGGGTCACAGACATGTAGGCCATGCTTGGCTCTTTCCTGTGGGTGCTAGGGATTCAAAATCAGAAACTCGGGTTCTCAGGCTTGCACGGCAAACGTTCCTACCCTCTGAGCTGTCTCCCCAGCCCCGAAGTATAGGTTACTTTAAACTTCAAAGTACCTTTAATTTTGTCAAAATGAAAACAGTCCTATTGATCAGTCAGATTTGTCTTTAATAATAATCCTATGATGTTATCCATAAGACAATATGGAGGCTTGCTCCAGACTTCTGCTGTATGTTTACTCCTACATCTATCCCGTTTCAGGCCACTGTATGGATGCTCGGGTATTTCCTCTCTGGAGTGCTATTTATTCTGTAGGCTGAACCACCTTTTTGTTCTGTTTTGGTTTTGGATTTTGATTTTTTTGAGACAGCCTGGTTTTGGTTCTTTGAGTAGCCTTGGCTGTCCTAGAACTCATTCTGTAGACCAGGCTGGCTTCGAACTCACAGAGATCTGCCTGCCTCTGCCTCCCAAATGCTTGGATTAAAGGCGTTGTATCACTACCACCGGGCTGTGAGCCACCTTCCATAGCCCGCGGAGTGTCTCATCCTCTCCATCTGAACAGCTCTTGTTTATTTGCTTGTTTGGTCTTCCTGGCCCAGAGCCTAGGAGACACTCCTTGCATGTGCATTTTGCTCTGGTTCCATCATCTTGATTTAGGGGGACAGGAGAGCTTGTCTTCCTCCCCAGCATCCCCTTCAAAGGGTGCATACTAATTGTTGAATAGAGTGGCACACAGCTGGTACACAATGCATGCTGTGGTGATTCAGAGTCCCAGGAAGAAAACACCCAGTCCTCTGACAGACACCTGGCTGTGAGGTGCCTGGCTCTCCAGGGGGAATATCTAGATTTTAGATCAAACATCCTAACCACAGAGGTGGTAGAGTGGGAAATTTATGCTTCTTATCTGAAAAGATGCACTGTGTTCCAGATTCCATACAGTGCGCAGGGAGGTCAAAAAATATGTCATTGATCAAGTTTGGCCTCTGCAACCAGCCTGACTGGATTCTGATTTGAATACATGTGCTTGACGCAACCTCTTCTTTACTCTACCATCCTCTAGAGCAGTGGCTCTCAATCTTCTGCATGCGTCGACATTTTAACATTGTTCCTCATGTTATGGTGACTGCCCCCTGTCACCATAAAATTATTTCATTGCTACTTCAATAGCTGTAATTTTGTTTGGTTTATGAATCACAATGTAAATATCGGATATGCAGGATTATCTGATATTCGATCCCCGTGAAAGGGTCATTCAATCCCCAAGGGGGTCACGATCCAGAGGTTGAGAACCACTACTCTGGAGTCTGTGTTCAGAGCTTTCCTGGATCCTCTTTAAACCCAGGTAAATTCCAAAAGCGCAGGAAAGCAGAGTGAGAGACGTAGACCTACGGAAACCCAGAGGACTGTGCTCGGCACTCCACAGGCAAAACTTCAAAGCTTCCTTTTTAAAGGGATCCAGTGTCTGGGGAGATGGCTCCGTGGGTAAATTGCTTGTGCACTCATGAGGACCTGAATTCAGATCCCCGGTACCTGTAAAAAGCCAGGCACAGCAGCAGTGTGCACCTGTATTTCTAGCCCCAGGGAGGCAGGGACGGGACGGTCCCTGGAGCTTGCTGGCTAGCTAGTCTTGCCAAATGGAGTGACCTCTAGGTTCAGGGAGAGACCTGTCTCAACAAATTAGGAGGCGAGAGAGGAAAACACCTGATGTTCACCACCGGCCTCTACACATGTGCAAATACACATGCCTGCAACGGAACCTGTCTTAGCAGATAGGTGCTAAGGGTTCAAGAGATACCCATGAGAAGGAATGTGACTGAATCACAGAAGGAGGAATGGAAAAACACACCCACACTGTGCATATGTGTCTCCAGTTCCTTTTCCTCTCTCTGTTAGCCAGGCTTCCATACTTTCCAGTGCACTTAGGAGGTGACAGAAGCAATCATCCAACCCCTCAGTTACACACCTCACTTAGAGGACCGGCTTGACAGAGGAAGACTCTCTTGGTCCCAGCTTTGAGGTTCAAATGGGTTTAGTGTTTCATGCTGGTCCAAATAATCCTGCTTGAGGGGACAGGATATAAGATAACAATATAGATCTCAGGAGTCCTTGCAGGCAGGTGCTACACCCAAGGGGTTGTAGTAAACTTGGCATATATTTACAAGTATATTAACCATGGTCTATTAAAAAAATCACTTCCAAAAGTAGAAATTAAGTTTTGAATGGAGGTAGGGAACCAGACGAATGAGAGCAAAATCAGATGGGCCCAGGGAGGGAGGGAGCGCAAGGAACCTATCCAACCAAGGACTGCTAGCTTGTCTCTCTCCGTCAGAATTTTAGGATCTTAGTCCCAAGGGCCTAGAAAGGACAGATAGTCCCAGGATTGTTTTCCTGGCTGCCTTTGGGTCTCTCGTACCAATGGAGGGAAAAATGAAATGGACTGGTGCCCAGTCTGTAGAGAGGAGCTGGCTGGCGGCTCTGGAATGGGCTGGCATTATCCAGACCTCTGGAGTCATATGAAGCTGTTGACAGTGGGGGAGGGTAAAAGGGAGGGAGAGAGAGAGAGAGAGAGAGAGAGGGAAGGGAAAGGAGACAGAGAGAGAGAGAGAGGAGAGAGAGGAGAGAGAGGGAGAGGGAGAGAAAGAAGCAATAATAAGAAACTTTGAGTTTTCAGGGGCAGCGTCTGCTGAAAACAAATATCCTAGAAAGTGAGTTGCCTAGTTGCCTATCATGTGAGCTCAGAGACACTGGAATCTGGTCCTGCCACGGTTAAGATAATCAACAATGTATCGGTGTTATTGGGGCCGTGGGCTATAATAGTTAATAAACATAGCCTGTTCCCTTAAGAAACATAGATGGGACAGAGAATACAAGCAATTATAAAATATGTGGTTGGTGAGGTATTGGGGGTCATAGGGCACACAGATGGGGTGCAAACTCTTAAGCATCTGAGGAACCTTTGTGTAGATTGTTTATTTATTGGTTTTTTTAAGGACAGGGTTTCTCATGTAGCTTTGGTACCTGTCTTGAAACTTGCTCTGTAGACTAGGCTAGCTTCGAACTCACAGAGATCTGCCTGCCTCTGCCTCCCGAGTGCTGGGATTAAAGGTGTGCGTCACCACTGTCTGGCTTGATGCTTACTTGCTTTTAAGAATGATTGATTTGATTTATTTATTTTGTGCGTGTATAGGGGCACATGTGCCTGCCCTCTAGGGTGTGGCTGCACACAATTTGTGGGAGTCAGTTCTCTCCCTCTATCATGTGGTCTCAAGATGGAACTCAGGTCATAAGGCACAGCAGCAGGGTCCTTTACCCACAGCCAACTTGTCAGACTATTTAAATTAGGCCCAAATGAAGAGGGTTTAGTGAGGTGACTGAGGGTCATGATGGGGGGAAAAGTGTGGAGCATGGGCTTACAGTGTTTATAAAAGGCTTCAGAAGAAAAGAACTCAGTGTTGTCCAGAAATACAAACCATCCAAAGCTTTGGAATCCCTGTGATGGGACTGGGCATTCTGTGTGATCCTTTTATTGCTGCATGGATAGGATTTTGTGTTCTCCACAAGTGGAAGGCATCTCCAAGTCTCACAGGCTTTGACTCGTACATGAGCAGGGCCCCTCGGGCCCCTTTCAGTTGTTATCATCTTCGCTGAAGATTGACTACAGCAGAGGATTTGAAAGCAGCTCATGAGTGACCATGATACCGCTGAGTCTCCTGAGTTCGACTGTGGTTCTGTGGTCAAGGTTGGACCACCAGTGCATTGGATTCCTGTCCTGTTGATAGGACTAGAGTTGCTTTCTAGAGTTGGACTCTGATGTTCTGCTCTGTGACACTCACAGCCAGCACCCCCAAAGTAATAATATCATGGCTATTTTATCTTTCTCATCATCCCCATAAATTCTTCCATTCCCCAAATTCCTTCAACAGTCAGAGAACTTAGTACACTGAAGCCTTTCTCTGGCTGTGGGGACATTCCCATTGTGGTATCTGCGACCCTATAAATTTCTGGGGTGAATGGACTATGAAGCTGTCTCTTCTTTCTCATACTACTCTATCCACATCACCTCTTAACCTGTGGGGTACGTGGAGAGGAGACCAAAGTAGAAAGTGACCTTTTGGATAGGGGAGGTGCAGTTTTCCATCAAGACTTTATGAACTGCTGGTAGAGTCTCAGAGCTTGTCTGGTCTTGTATCCTTACCTGTGGTGCAGGAAGGTTAGGCAGCTCTTCCATGCTCTGGTTGCTCACATGCTGCTTAGGAGACCAGGACACCTGGGCAGAGGGCAGGTGGCGCATAGGTTGAGTGAACCAAGAGGAATGCCCTGGCAGGCAAATGTGACATACTCAAGTTATAGCGGCCTGGCTAATGGAGGGTGTGGGCGCATTCCAGCCATTCCTTCTAGATGGAGTACAAGCTCTAGGGTTCCCCAGACTCCCTTCCCCCTTGCCTTTACTTAATCATTTTTAAAAACAAATCCATACCGGTATATATCGTATATTGAGCATTGTTGTGGAATATTTAAGATGTGTTACATTCATTTATGCTGTGGAATATTTGTTTAGTGCTGCAAAGATGTGTTGCATTCTTTTATGTTGCATTTATTTAACTCTGTGAAGCTGTGTTACTGTGTCTGCCTAAAACACCTTGATTGGTCTAGTAAAGAGTTGAAGGGTCAGTAGCTAGGCAGGAAAGAGAGATAGGTGGGGCTGGCAGGCAGAGAGAATAAACAGAAGAGTGAGAGAAGAGGAGAGGAAAGAGTGAGGAAAAAAAAAGAGGAGGATACCAGGAGCCAGCCCCCCAGCCACACAACCAGCCACGGAGTAAGAAGGAAAGAAATAAATATAGAATAGAGAAAGGTAAAGCCCAGAGGCAAAAGGTAGATGGGATAATTTAAATTAGAAGAGCTGGCTAGAAATAAACCCAGCTAAGGCCAGGCATTTATAAGTAAGAATAAGTCTTCATGTGTTTATTTGGGAGCTGAGTGATGGGTCCCTAAAGAGCAAAGAGTTAAAAAAAAATAAGCAACTACAGAGCATCTGCTTCTGCACCCCATTTCCCTGCCCTCCCTCCTCACTCCCCTCCCCCTCTTATTTGTCCCCTTTGTCCCCTAGACAATTTCACTTGTACTTTCATTTAGTATACACACATGACTTCATGTGATTACATAAAATCTAGGGCCACAGTTGAGAGACATCATACGATAGTTATCTTTCTGAGAATGGCTTATTTTATCTAACATGACTATCTCTGGTTGTACGTGTTCTCCCACAAATGCTATAACTTCATTGTTTTATAGCTAAGACGATCACCCTTTCTGTATTCTTTCCTCTGTTCTTGGGCACTTATGCTGGTTCCATACCTTTGCTGTTGTGAATAGTGCTGAAGCCAAAGGTGGTCTGTCTGGGTTATACGATTTTTTTGTCTTGTTTTGTTTTTTGAAGTCTCCTACCCACTTCCTTAGAGGCTAGACTAGTTTTCATTCCCACCATCATTGCATGAGGTTTCCCTTTATCTACGGCCGAGCCAGCCCCTCCCCCCGCCTTTTGTTCCGTCCAGTAGCTGTGGTCAAGGCTGTGCAGTCTGCTCTCCAATGCTTGCACATTTCCTCTCCCGGCTTCCCTGTGACCCGACTCAGGGACTTTTTCCGCACTGAATCATAATGGCTGCCCACATCTGTTGAGCAACTTCCATTTGTTGTGTCTGGTCCTGTACGAAGAGTTTCCACACGTTATCTCAGGCAGTCCCTATTCTTCCCAGGGAGTCTGTGTGCTCACATTTGCATGGCGGGAATGGCCCCTCTCTTCACTGATCAGCTTCATTGTGTTTCCTGTTTCTTTGTACCACACCCTCATCGCATTCTATCACATCACTCTGTGTTATTTCTTAATAGCATTCATGATAAAAAAAATAATCCTGTTTATTTCTTACTTGTTGGTTTTGCTTTTTTTGAATATAAACTTCCCCAAGGCAGAGACCTTGTCTGTGCTGGTCAGTCCCCCTCCCCCAGCCCACAGAAGAAGGCCTTGTGTCTACTAGGTGTTAACAAACATGTGTTCCAGAACTCATGATGTCAGCTTTGAGAGGAACAAACAAGAGGCTGAGTAACTTTGAGTTCATGCACCAGCCAAGCTGGTGTTCAAACCCACTCCACATCTCAGAACAGATGCGCTTGACTGCGAGACTCTTTCATGGTGGTGTGATCCTCTCCCTGGTTAGTGTCACCAGGCTGCAGCAGGCTGGGTTCCCTCCTGCTGGGGCATGTCACCTAACTGGTGCTTGGCCTTGTTTTTTGTTTTTGACATGGAACATGAGGTCCCTTCCCCACGTCTGTGTAAGTAGCTCTTGACTCGGAGCTCTTTTTCATAGGTAGAGAAGCTACAACACTAACCTCACATTTCTGTCTCTCAAACCGTTGCAGGAATACTCGAAGTTTTTTACCACTCTGGGGTTCCCTCCTTAGACATTATGGCACCAATGGCAATAGAAGCATGGAGATTTGACTGCAGGGAGAAAAAAACGCTGGAGGATTTTATGGTCTGTTTCTCTTGGTCATTTTTAAAGGGAAATATAAAAATAGAAAGTCTTATTCTACTGAAAAACTCTCTAAAAATGAATTTCCAACAGAATCAGGTATAGAATTGGGTAAAACATTAAGTCTTGCCCCAATTCTGGGAAGAATCTGAAGAAATTGACAAACATGTCTAGTTCTGGCCTTTCTCAGATTGTATATTTATGGTATATAAATAAAGAAGGAACCAAAAGACAGGATCTAGGGACAAGGAAAGAATCCTAATCTCCAAAAACAAGTCTGAGATATGATGTATAAAACCCATCAGAATGTTCATGTCTCAGAAATTTCTAGGCAAATCCTAGCACCATAGGATTCAACACTGTGACTTCATTGCATTAAATTTGTGTGTGTGTATGTGTGTGTGTGTGTGTGTGTGTGTGTGTGTGTGTGTGTGTGTGTGTGTGAATGCATGCTCATGCCACTGTGCCTGTGTGGAGGTCAGAAGATAGTTTTTAGGAGTTGGTTTTCTCCCTCCACCATGTGGGTTTTGGGGATTGAACTGAGGTCCTCCGGCTTGGCAACAGATGCCTTTATCTACTGAGCCATCTTGCCAGTCCTCATCACCATACCCTAAAAATATTGCCAAGCAAAGCTCAGCATTTCTGATAGTCCCAATTGGCCCAGTTTGTCCTTCATCTTGAATATCCTTAAGTTCTCTGTCTTTTGCAGAAGTCAGTCAGGATGATTTAAATGAGTCATTATTGAAATACATGTCTATATTTAAAACAGTCTCTCACATTTGAAACATGAAATCCTTTAATAAGAGCAGATTGAAAATCCTAGGGAAGTCTGATTCTGAAATAGAGGCTCCTACACTTTTGTCTTTATTTCTCTGCAGCTAAGAGAAATTTCTCTAAAGCATAATCTCAGAAGCCGATTGTATGCAGGGGGGGTGCAGTAACGAAACTACCGGCGTGACCTCTTTATGATGTGGTGAAGGTTCTTAGTGTAGATATGAGAGAGAGAGAGAGAGAGAGAGAGAGAGAGAGAGAGAGAGAGAGAGAGAGAGAGAACAGCCAGAGGCATCTGGAAGACTCCAGAGCAGAGAGAGAAAGAAGTAGACTGAACACGGCCACAGACCGGACAAGGCCAGGCCTGCGGAATCGGGAGAGAAGAGCGGCAATAGTATGAGATAACAGAGAGAGGAGAGGAAGAGAATAAGAGAGTCAGGGAAAGAGAGAGTAGTGAGGATAGCTGGGTTATCAGGAGTATGAGGCTGTGGGTGAGAGGGAAGCCTGTGAGCTGGAGGGAGGTTAGGGCAGAGGAGGGGGTGAGAAGGGCAGGATGCTAGCATGAACTTTGAAATGTACAACAGATACTTGTGATACTGAAGGAGCCCGGGGCCAGCATGGGCTTTGATAAGCTGATAGGTGCCACAGGTAACCATATGTCC
>CABHPQ010138381.1:0-14398 GCA_902168405.1 Peromyscus aztecus | reverse complement strand
GATAGATAGATAGATAGATAGATAGATAGATAGATAGATAGATAGATAGATAGGTAATTTTTTAAAAAAACTGAAATTGTGGCCCATGAAGGAAAATTTGATAAGGTGAGTCTCATTAAATTATGAAATATGTACCTTGCCAAAGACAGTTAAGAGAATAAAAAGAAAAGCATCAGACTTTGTGAAATCTTAGCTTCAGCCTCCTAAGTAGCCATTCTTTGTCTACCTCTCTGTTGGAACTAACATTCTGTGACTAATGAATAAAAACATTTTGGAACCTTCGCAGATCACTAGCTTGTACCAACCCCACATCTAAGAATGTCATCAGATAGTGTCTTAAGCCTACAGGAAAACTTTCCCCACTTCACTATAACAACCTCCTTGATGTACCTGCCAATGCATTTTAAACATGCCTTGATTTATGAATTTTTCTTTCTTTTGTAAATCTACCAAAAAATTATAAAACTGCTTCTAGTTTGGACCAGAATTTGGGGAAAACTAAATCTATGTTCTTGGGCCATGGACACTAAATTTGGCTCTAGAATAAACTACATTTTACTCTCTTTAAAAATAAATAGAATGAACAATTTAAAAATTCAAACAAAAATGGACAAGAGGCACTTCACCAAACATGAAAACAGCAAATAAACATGTGCGAAGGTGCTCACCACCAAATACTGTTACAGAACTATAAATGCAATGCCAAACGTATGAGAATGGATAAAACCTAAAACAGTCAGCACCAAAAGCTGGCAAGGACATAGAACAACAGGACCTCTCAAACATGTTGTCATGCAAGGTAGTTTTACATTCTTAACACCCCCTTACTATATGATCTGGTAAACACGTTCTTTGGTACTTATCTTAATGCAATAAAAACATCCATGTACAACCCTGTCAAGGATGCTAAGGAACTTTTTTCAGAATTGAAAATAAATGAATATGCATTAATAGTTGAATGCATAAATTATGATACATAGATATACACAATGGGATATTGTTCAGCAACAAAGGAAACATGTGGAGGTTGGTTAAAGGCATGATGTAGAGCTAAAGGAAGTAATATGAAAGACCACAGGCTCACTCCAACTACATAATATTCTTAAAAAGGTAAAACTATTGAGGCAGTAAAAATAATCGGCAGTGTCCAGGGATTCTGGGAACAGGAGGATGGTATGAAAATGTGGAACATGGAGCATGCTTAGGGCAGTGAAACTATTCTACATGATGCTATACTTGGAAATACACTTCAATACACTCTTGCCATATCTCTAAGAAGAAGAGCAGTGACTCTCACGCATACTATGAATTTTGCTTAATAATAATATATCAATATTGGCTATATTACTACAATATAAAAATAGGTGGAAATTTTCAGTATATTTGATGAAGTTTTCTTGAGGCCTAAAACAGTTCTAAAAACATGGCTTATTAATTAAAAGAGCTTTAGAATATGAGTAATGGACTACAGATTGAAAACATGGGATATATATTTGATAGCATATGTATTTGACAAAGAATAGCATCTGCATATGTAAGGAACTTCTAAAGTCATCAAAAGATAAACAGCTTGATAAACACTGAGCAAAAAGATTTTCATAGTTTCCTCACAAGAGAAAGAACAATGGCCATAGACCCAAAACAAATATTCACAAGTTAATTCTTCATATTAACTGAAAAGTCTAACAAATCATTTTTTTGTGAATTCACAAAAATATAATTGCCAAATACTGCTGGAAGGAATGTCAAGTAGCAAATTTCATTGGTTTGGCTGTAAACTGCCACATTTTTAGCCAATGACCAATTCCTACAATTTGCAGTAAAATATATGAGCACAGTTATCTGTGACTCTTGATTGGAGCATTGTTAATAAAAGTTAGAGCATGGAAACCAAGCCTCAATTAGTGAGTGGATCAACACATTGCTTTATACCCACACAAAATGATGCTGCCTCCTGGGGATAAAAGATAAATTTCTTATACATACAAAACATAGAAATCATGCCTTTAGGTCCAAAGAAACCCAAATCAAAAGAATACATACGTGATCTACTCATATGAAACCCAAATGCAACTCATTTATTATGACTGAAATCCAACAGATTAAAGGTTATAAGAGAAACTGCTCACAAAGAAGCATGAGAGAATGTTCAATATCTTCCTTGGACTGGTCATTCTGTTCTTTCCAAATTTCAAAACTGACTGGGCTCAACATTTGAAACCTAAATTTTGTTGTATAACTCATAGCTCAACAGAAATGCCTAGCTGTGGATTCAAATGTTCCTTTTTATAAAATTTGAACAGACTCTGTTAAAAAACTAGCTACTTTGAGTTAGAGGTGGAATATATTATTCATAATCCTATTACTCTTAGAAATTTTATGCTGAGATTTACACTGAATATTCCCAAAGATGAGCCATGTTCTATTTCAAAGTATCAGGTGAGGAGGTCTGTAAACCAAAAGTGGTCAGCTGATCTTGTTGCATTCCAAACTAGACAGAAAGACGAGCTTCTGTAACTAATACTGTCATACTATTACTAATACCATTATCTTGGATATTTAAACTCATAAATGAATTAACATTTCAGTGAGAGATCCATTTTCCACTGACAAGAAACACTGAAATTTAAAGAGTTTGGCTTTTTTTCCTCATCCAAATTATTTTTAAGTTTTACAATTTTTACAAATTAATTTACAAATTATTTTGTAAATTTGTAAAATTTTACAAATTATATCATTTTACGCTTCCTTCCCCTCTCTCCAACCCCTCCCACATGCTCCCTTGTTCTCTCTCTCAAATCCATAGCTTCTTTCAAAAAAATATTGTTACATATACATACATACGCACATAAAATTAAAAATACAACTTCCTGAGTCTGTTTGGTGGTGCTTGTATGTTTTATGTGACTTCAGGATGACCACTTAGTATAGGATAACCAACCATGGAAAACTTCCCTGAGAAAGACTCATTCTCCCTCCATTAGTACTCTTTAGTTGCTACAGTTCTTTATACAGGTCTGGGGTCCCGTGAAACTTCCCCCTTCTATGTTAGCATGTCCATAGGTGCTGTCATTGTTCAGGTCTTATTTAGACAGCCATATTGTTGATATTATTATGGGTGAGAGACTTCACACATTTTTGTAAATATTTGTTTTCATTGGAGTTCTGCATAGTGAGTCTCTGGCGCTTCTAATGACTTTGTGAGCTATCCACTCTTTCAGTCAGAAGCCCAATGGAAATGTACTGATCATTCATTAATTCACAGCCAACCAAGGAATTCGTAAATCAAACCAATTTCTCAGGTGAAAAACTAGTTGAATGAGAACTCAGGTAGTGAATGAAATAAACTGTACTCTTTGTCAAGTCCCTGGCATAATTATCTTGTAACTAAAACAAGAAAGATAAAAGATTCCTTTGAAATTAAAACTTGTGTGGTGACTAAGGTGTAAATTCAATAGCAAATCCAACAACATATGCCAGCCAAATGATTGGTGAGCACCATAAGGTGAAAGGTATATAAACCAACAAACAAACCAGCCAATCTTGCCTGAGTTTGTGCCTGGTGAATACTTACTCTGCAGGTTATCAGTAGCAAAATAATTGATTTAATATCTGTGCTGCTTCTCTGGTCCTATCAGCAAAGGGTTTCAGACAACCTCTGAGTCATCTCTTGCCTATTTTTATTCAGGCCTCAAACTCAATTTCTTTTGGATGGGAACCTTTCCCTGATGTTCCCCTCCATTTTCTATTAATTCGCTCCCCAGTCACATGCTCTCATAAGAACTTGTAACTCTTAATTGAACTTCTCCTACATGTAATTGTATAACTGAAATTGGTACAATTTCTTTACTATGTCCCTGTTATTCACTCACTCCAAAGATCACAGGACAGGGGTTCTGTTTGTCTAGTCTGATAGAGTAACTACAGGCTCTGTCACTACATCATTGCCAAATACTAGTTAAATGAATGAATGCTTATGGGAAGAAGGGAGGGGGAGGGTAGGCTATTGATGGAAGTCCTTCACAGAATCCTATGCTAGTAACACGTTAGATATCAAAAGAAGAGGGAAAAAAATCACTTTCAAACTAAAAATATTCCCATAATATTAATGCCCTTTTACTTTGAATAGGCATCTGAGCTACTGTTACCAGTGCCATTAGATCTGCACTGAGAGAAAGACATCACACAATGATTTCAAAGCTGAGACTTCACAATTTATATTCACCATCAACATCTCTGCACATTGGATGAAGATTCTCTGTTAGGTGTTACTACACTTGTATATCCAGAACATTTTTTTCAATGCTCTGTCTAACTGGGAGAATACAGAAGAGAAATAGTGATGACTTTCATAATTCCACACAAATGTCAGGATGACAGATTTTGCTAACTTGGATGACTTGAGCAAATGAATGATCTCTCACCACAATAATCAGTGCTCTTGAAGATAAACTCTTGACACAGAAAGTCCCCTCTTCAGGGACTGTGTCACTTTATCAGAAATTGTAGATTAGAGGACTTCCCAGCCCATCTCTTCAACTTGACCATCACTTAGGATTGACTACAGCAATCCAGAATTGTGCTTAACTGAGGTTTGAGTGGTCAATGAATTCTTCTGAAGAATTCACACTACTCTCAAACTATCAAAGTCTCCATCACACACACACACATTAACCAAAGAGGTACGTTACTCCATAATTGCTTTGGACTTCCCAGAGAAAACTAATTTGGGAAAGTTTGGGTGTGAACATGATCCAGATGTGAGAGTACTGGCCCCAACACTTATTACCATTGTTTAGATTAACTCTCTTTTCCTTAGTTCCACATTCATCCTTTTATAACTGATTCTTCAAAGGTTGTATGAATCCTAGGCAATGAGCCTATGCTCAGGGTACAGAAATGAGGAAGTCATTTCATAAGATCTCTAAAACCCCTGTTGTCATGGAAATTCCTATAGTATTGAAAGACACTTAAAGAGACAGATACTCGGACCATATTTCTTGACACACTCAGAAGAACAAAGGAAGAGAAAAAGAAGGACAAAGTCCCACCCCTTTCTCCATTACGTCCAAGTATAAGTGCTTCATATCCCTTACCCAAAAATCCCTGGAGGGCCTGAGGTATCATACCATGGAGAGAGCCTCTCCATCAGGCTAAAGCCACCTCCCAGAGTGCTGGACTGTTTATGCTCTGCCCCATATTTGGAGTTCTGCAATGGTTTGCAATCCAATATCGCATCTAATAAAAGATCTGCTCTGTTGGGTCTAAGGAATTTGAGACAGAAACTGCTTTCAGCTGTCACTGTTGCTCTCTTCACTATCAGACAAATGGTTAGGATCAAAGGCAGCCTCAAGAACCAGCCTTTTGGATGACATAGGACAACAGGATTAGGCAAGCTTATAATTATTTGTCCTATCATTCCCAGTCCAGTTAAATGACTCAATGCTAGCAGATCACTGCATTTTATGACACCTTCAAGAAGTACTTTCTGATAAGATCACATCCCACACATTACCTCTTCTGGACCTTTCCTTACAGTCAATGCTTCTGTTGTTATGGACAGGGACTATAACTTTGGATCAACACAAATTCCCAACAGTATCAGAGAGCTGAAGAGTCCTGGGTGCAGATGGTTGAACGAGAACTTGAGGAATGTTCATCTCTGCTATGCTTAACCACAGCACTTCTTAGAAATGTGTCCATTAAAGCAAGCTTGGTGTGGTGACACTCGGAGAGTATGGCAGGCAGATTGTGAGTTTGAGGCTAGCCTGGACTGTTTAGAAAAACCTTGCCGCAAACAAATCACAAAGCAGAATCTTTTGGATTTGTAACAGGTGTCCATGTACTAATTTTTATGCTGCAAGTACTGTGTTTTATTTAAGCTTAAATCCATAATTTTCACATGTTATAAAGTCATTGAATGGAATCCACAGCTCATGTGGAAGTGACATTCAGTGTGAAAAATTTGGAGTTTACAGATTTTAGTTCAGTTGATATTTTTCATTATTATTTGAAAAGCCACATGAAGTATACTTAAAAGTTCAAGGCCAATACTTCCAGTTTCCTACATCCCATTTAGAGAACACTTGACCTATGGATTGCTTTTGGTTTCATCTGCTTTTTATAACCTCAACATATTTCATGTAGTAAATATGTGGTTTGGGCCAAAGTAAAATGACTTTTGTATAAATGTGAAATTAATAAAGTCAAAAGATAGTTCGTCAATTAATTAATGAGTCAGTAAAACATTAAAACAGATTCAAAGGACATTTTCAATAACACCCACGGCACTGGGGATGTTGACACTATTTGGGGTCATCTTATCTACAAGATGGACAGCAATTGTATCTCTCTGGACAGACAGATGGTAACACTATGAGCAACCCATGAACAAGATCCTGGAACATAACTTAGATCTCTCTAGAGATATTCAGTCAGTTCAATAATAGGACACCAAAACTGCACGTATCTGTGGACTCTAGTAATCCCAGACTAAAAAGTTCTGCTGATCAGTGCTGCACACTGCACTGGAAGGTGACCTCAGATCTTTCCTGTTCATTTTCTAAGTCATTGACAATTTTTCATGATAATTCCTTACTCCAATACACTCCGTATTTTGAAGATGCCTGTAAGAGTTCTGTCATTTCCAGGTTTAATTGAAACACCTCACTTCTAAATTCTGCCTTTCCTAAACACACTCATGCCTGTTTCCAAAAAGTCTTCTGCAATTAGGTCAGCTAAGCCTATACTTTTAGACCTCATGTTAGTTAGAGAGAAAAAAATGTTAATTACTTAATGTAAAAATAAACCAGGAGAACATGTTTTTCTCACTGATTGCCTGACTGTTTGCTGGTACTTACAGCTGAGGGGGAAATTAAATTATCATCACTGATTGGAAGTTCAGTGCTTGTTTTTATTTGGGGAGCAATCTAGAAACGGAGATGCTATTAGATAGTGAGGAAAATGTGATCTCCATGCTTGAGTGCTCTGTACCTACCCCCGGGAAGCAGCAACTTCTAGACTCAAAAGTCTTAGCATAAAATGGTGTGGAGCTGGTTTCACAGGGAAAGGCAAAAGAGGGGTTGACTTTATAATATGTTATCTGACTAAAAATAAATCTGATCTAGAAAATATAGGAACTACGGAAAAACCTCAAACAATACAAAATGTACCTGTCATACAGTCTTGACATTAACATATCAGCAGCCCCTTTCTTTCCATTTCCCTCATACAATTTGTTTTCATCTTCTTCTACCCTTCTGTGTACAGCACCCTCTTTTCTATATCAGCTATTTATTTATATAAATAACACAGTAAATATTGTAAGCATAAATTCTATTCATTTTTATGTAAAACTTCTCTATGCTAGTTTAAAAATCCCTTATAAGCAGATGTGTCAATATTTTAAATAAAATATAAACTATTTCATTAGTTATTATAAATGTGGTCTATTATAAATGTAATTTAACAAACACTATGTTGAAATCCGATTATGAATGACATGATCATGTTGTATGACCCTACAGTATTTTAACTTCTTGTGTATATTATTTTCAAAGGTATTTTTCAGTTGTTTTATGTCAAATTTCAGAAAACTAAGATCATTTTGATATTTTAAGTATTTGGTTATTTAAATAGGTGTTACTAGAAGAAAACAATCCTTCATTAATTACATTTCAAAAAAAGTTATCAAAAATATTTAACACAAATTTTTGGCTTTATCCTCTTTCTCATTAGAGCTTTTGTAGTCAAAACATTCACAAAATGAGAAAGACTTATGTTTATTGGATGATTTGGAAACGTTGCATCACATTGTGAGATACTATTTATTTTAGTGTCCTTAGATTTTTCTGCAGAGGTTATTAAGTGGTGTGTGGTTTACAGTAAAACACTGATTAATATAAAGAAGAAATTATTTAATATCTGACAGTGGATGAAGACACACACACAAAAAAATTCAGATTCAAATAGCAATATTTGATGCTGACTGAGACTCCTGATGGAGAGAATGGTGAAATATTAAAGGGAATAACCTAGGACTGACAAACACTGCTTTCCTTATTTTATCCATCCATCTTCTTTTAATACTGATTTTTACTCATCCAACCTTATTCAAGACTCAAAGAAGCTCTGAATTTCTTTTTCCTCCTTTGAAAATCAGACCTCTTTGAGGACAGCATTTAAAAATTAGGTTCTGCATTTCAGTACAGCAAACACAAGATTCATCTAAGCAGCTCAAACTGACTCTCCATTATGGTTTTTGAGGGCTTACATGTTATTTTAAATGGACCAGGCATAAGTCAATTCCATTTCCATTTTTACTGGTTTAAAATACCAGCATAATTTATTTTAATCAATGTAGCCTTCAGCAATTTCAACTATCTTAAGGGGAAGGGATGGAACTCCCTGGAGAATAAGGAAACTGGGTAGTGTGAATCACCTACATTTCTCATTTACCCATGCTAATTAAGACCAAGCATTTGAAAGTTACCATCTGAAGGAAAATTAAGCCAATTAACCCACTGATGAAGATAATTTTCAATATTCTATCAGGAGGCAAAAATCTCCACCAGCCCTTCCCATTCCTACTGTGGCGATGATTTTCTCACTGTCTGTTAGCACTGAGAACGTAAATGAATGGCATGCTAGTTCGGTGGGTTCTAATTGCAACTTTTATTTAAATTCTGATTTTCTGCCCCACGATTCAGTTTCTGATTGGCTGGACCTGATTGAGACCTGATTAGATTTCATTTGTAGATCCTAGAAACTTCTCTAGCCGGGCATTCAGGTGAGGGGTGAAATCCTTCCGCTGCTACAACCTTACTTTCCTAGTGAAGCATAGGTGCCTATTAGGAAAGAAATTAATTTGGGAGTGTTAACTACCAAATAATTCTAGCTCAGATTTAATTTACTCATGAAGCTTCCATCAGAGATAAAGATGTTTCTCAGATGTATGCACTTTGATGGTAGCACACGCTGCCTTTTGTCTTTTAATGTTTGCTTCTTTTCTTCCTTCCTTCCTTCCTTCCTTCCTTCCTTCCTTCCTTCCTTCCTTCCTTCCTTCCTTCCTTCCTTCCTCCCTTCCTTCCTTCCTTCCTTCCTTTTTTTCTTTCTTTCTTTCTTGTGCCTGGAATCAGCTCATATTGCTAGCATAAAAAAGACACATCATGCAGGCTCAACTCATCTTTTCTATCACAAACTGTTCAAATTACTCAACTCGTTTCTTTGGAAGTTCTTTCCTATCGATGGGGACACGGAGATTGAGACAATTAAAGGATTAAATTAAATTAGAGGATATATTAAGTATTTGGTTATTTACATAGGTGTTACTAGACGAAAACAATCCTGTATTAATTACATTTCAAAAAAGATTTTATCAAAAATAGTTAAAATTAAAGGAGATAAATATATTCAGTTAAAAAATTTATTTTAAACTCAGAGCCTTTTTAGACATGAGAGTTGTAATTATTACTTAGCTAAATATTTTAATACTGTTCATAATTCAGACAGAAGTAAACTGGCTTGCACAGAATAAATTAAAATCAAACCTATTATCTCACATCTGATCCTGTTCATGATCTTAACTTAATCCACACAAGGCTTTTGAATTATGTTTCTGCTTCAGGTTCTCTGCCACTGATCCCCCAGCACACCCCAAGGGCTTGCCTGCTCCTGACGATATTCTAGGGGGAAGATATTCCAGGGGGAAACAGTAGAACTTTTCTTGATGTGAAGAATCGACTTCCCATCTCTACCCTTGTTGTCCCCTCCCCCACACTTCCTGTATCCTATTTATAAAATCCCACCATCCTGTATTGTCTTCAATACAAGCAAAGACCCCTCATAATCCTCGAGTCTTCTTGGATGTACAGGCAGAATTCATCATTCTGATTATTTTTTAAACAGTACAAATCTCATTTTTATTTAATACTTTGTTCTGATTTCTGTTGCTGTCTTTTCTTAAAAAAAAATAAAGAAGACAACCCAACTGTAATATTTTTACCTCAGAGGTATCTGAAGAGCCCTTAGGAAAACTTTTTTTTTTTTCAAATCACAAATTGTCACACATCAATGAAAACAACTCTGTATTCAACTGTACTTACTATTAATGATAATTTATGAAAATAGGGTTTCATTTTGTATTGATTCTTGGAAAATACACCCTAGGGACCATTGCTATCTCCCATTTAGGCAGAGCACAGTTACATCATGGCTCCACACATCACCCCTACATCTCTAGAAACAAACTGTTCTGTCTGGAAACATGCAGTGATCCTTTCTCTTCCATAACTGTGCAAATGTCTACATGCATGGCTTTCCAGCTGCAGCTTAATGAGCTCTAAGGCACTCTGTGGGGACAACCGGGAATGGACAGTCACTTCTACATGAGAACCTATTGATCACTAATGGTTGCTGGGGACCAGGAGCCATTTTCCTCAGTGATATAGCCACTGGTAATTGACCCTAACTGTAGTAAATAGCTTCCACCCCTGCTTTGGCAAGTAACCCTAATTAAACTTGGGAACTCACACAACACACACACGTAAGCAGGAAGAGGACAAGTTGGAAGGAAACAGGCTTCAACAGGAGGAGGAGGGGACAAGTAAGAGGGGTGGATCTGATCAAAATACATTATGTACAGGCAAGAGGAAAACACGTTATACATATGTGTGTAGTTGTCAAGACCCACAAATAATTGAAAAATACAGAATATTAAGCAAAAAGTAAAAGGGGCCAAGTACCTAGAGGGACAGACAACACAGCTAAATCTTCCAAGTACCAGTTTACTACAAATTATTAAGTTACTTCAAACTCCCAAGGACTTAAACATGGAAATTACAGATATCCACAGCATGGTCTGAAGAAACTGAGCATGTTCCCCGCTGTGTTTCCTAGACACGTGCTGTGTCACTGGCCAGTCAGTCACTGAGAACCTGGGATTCACCCTCACCTTGGGAAAGGCGGGTCACTGCTGGAAAGGGACACAGCTGTGAGCCCTCTGCAGCCAGTATTCCTGACAGCCAGAGGGTGGGTGCATGGGCTCTGGATGAGGGCTGGGGTAGAACAGCCTTGAATCCAGCAGAGCATATGTTTATTTATAAGCACTAAAAGAAGACACTAATGGACCACTGCTCCTCCAGAATACTCTTCCCACTTTAGAGAACAGTTAGTGTTACCCATACCCACCAACTATGGGCTTACACTGTGTCCTCCATCCTTTTTAAAAATCCAGGAGAAGTAGGCACTATTTAAATGAAATCCTGCATTTCTTTATCAGTTTAGTTGGGAGTGACATCTCCAGCAGCCACCAGTGGCCCAGGACAATGGCACAATCCTCCTGCATGGGTTCCTTCAAGGTGTCCTAGAGTCAGATAGCACCTATATGAACACAAACACACACAGACACACACAGACACACATACACACACACCCCACAAACTAAGTAAATAAATAAAGGCAAGTAAGCTATTAATCAAAGATGAATCCTAGATATTTATATCAAAGGAAAGCTAGAAATGTAGCCTCACATTGACATTGTCCTAAGGAAAAGACTACATAAGGGACTCTTCAGGTTGATGTCTCAACATTATGCTGCTCTGTCTTTAAGTAAATGGATAAAGTCCATTCTAAGTGACTCCTTCCTCATCATTACCTGAATTGGCAATGGTCTAAGTAGACTGTCCAGGCCCAGCAACAGGTGAATCTAGGCAAAGAAATGAAATCCACTGAGAATCAGATCTTTCTGCTCAAAGGATTCTGGGCCTTCCTCCTGAGTCACACTGTCTCTGGGCTTCCTTCTAAGATGCTACCTGGAACTGTAGATGGAACAGGATTCTGAAGCTGGGTCTGGGCTTGGTAGAATCATAGCCTCACCTGATTATGACGCTGTGATAGGTGGAGAAGAGGGCTATGTTAGGATCTCTGGAGGGTTGTTTTTTCTACATATGCACTGGCTAGAGAGTCTCATTATTAAACTTACATCTCTTGAGCAGTGGTTTATTTCACTATAGACTTCAAAAGTCAGTGAAGAAAAATATCTCGTATCTCCTAATGACAACTCTATCCAATAGAAACTTCAATGGGAAGACCTGAAAAGATGTAGCACTGAGCATGGCGGCTCTTGCCTATAGTCCTAGCCCCTCAGTAGGCTGAATAGGGAGAAATTAAACTTGAGTTCACCAGTCCCCTACTAACCTGGATAATATAGAGAGGCATCCACTCCTTCACCAACATATATTTTTAAAAGCCTAAGATACTTATTATTAGGCCTGAACTTTCTCATGGAAAATTCCCCTGAATAGTACTAAATTTATAGAGGTTATTCCTGATGATATCCAGTTCATCAAATAGTTTCAAATGAAGTGGAGGAAGTGTTGGGGACTCCATGGCAGTTAGATGATCAGCAATCCTGTTTTAAAAAGCGAAAACTCCGAGCAAGGTCTGTGTAATGCATATAAGAACAATGGCATCCTATTGCATTTAGATTGACTGGATGACAGAAAAAGAGTGAACGCAATGTAAAATACCGCAACTTCCACCACACAACTGGAGGAACGCACTGCTGAGATACAGTATTTACAGTTAGAAAGGAGTCCAGATTTGTCCCAATTAACCTTGTAACTAGATGTACCGCCGTGCTTATTAATGACAGTAATGAGATGCAGACTAGACAATGCATTAAACATCATTGGCATATAAATTAAATTCACATACAGTTTAAAAGGAATAGATACCTTTATGTACTGGACACGAAGGGAAATGATTAAGAAGCTATTTCATAAGAAAAAGCTAATTAGAAAGAAAATTCAATACTTTCTCTAGTGTTCATCTCCATCAATGTTGGAAACAAGTTTGACCACGAACTGAGAAATTGTTCCCATTGAAATTACTGTGCAAGGTATGAAATTAATTTTATGATTGTCCCAATGGAAGCTACAGGAGCCACAAATACTTATATGCCCATTATCATTTCTCTCTATATTGGCCTACATTTTAATTTGCTTAGGTTTCTATCTAAAGCTTATGAATAATTTAAAATACATCTTCCTGTGTCTCCACAGCAAAATAGAGATAGATAGAAGAGCTAGATAGTCACTTGCTGTACACAGAATCCAAACTCGACAGGAAAAAAAAAAAAGTGAAATGCATACTGGGAGATTGTTTCTAAAGGTCATTTGTAAGGCCATGTAATTAAAGGGCTCTGTACCCAACATTCAACAACATGACTTTCTTGGTAGTTTTGATAATTAGCCAAGAAATTGCATGCAGGATAAAGGTGTTCTAAGATTCCTCTTCAGACATTTGTGCCCTGGAATTAGAAGGAGCATTTAACTAGGATATATCTTTTTTCTCTTTTTAGAGCTAAGGGGAACCTGGGATTTGATAAGGACACTGACCTCTCCCGACAGTTTTTAGGAAATATTGCCATTGTGAAAGGCAGAAAGCAGAAGCGGGTCTTCCTGGTTGTCACTGTCACTCTTGCTTTTCTCTCCCAGATCTCATGAAAAATCCTGATCTACTTTGGAACAATAGCAGCCACAGAGAAGGAGGGGAATGACTCCCACCCACCTATGTAACAAACATCAAGTACAATGGTGTCAGAGCCACCATCAGAAATCAATCAAAGACACTTGGCTTTTGTGAGTTTTAATTTTTTTTTTTTTAAATTCACAGCAACTCAGAGAACCAAGGAGGAAAAAATGCAAGCTTCTAAACAAAAACGAAATTAGTAACAGCAGACCCATTGCCAAGGGCAACATGCGTTTGACAGAAGACGCGGTGATGACAGATGAGTCCCCAACCCCAGTCTACATTTTGTCTACCAAATGAATTCATAATATCTTAAATATTACCAGCCACGCTGCGCTCACCTTTGTTCTACTGAGTGGAAGGGGGCTGTTAGCAGAAGTCAACAGGGTGTAATTTCCTCCGCTCCTCCCCCTGGCGACCCCCACCCCCATCTTCCAGATGACAGTAATTGTTGTAGCTTCTCTCCTGCTCCCCAGTTCTCTTCTTCTCTCCTCTGGATTCAGGATTTTTCCTGCTTCTGTGACAAAGTTTCAGGTGTCTGGTTCTGCCTCCGGGACCATGCATTTTTCACTAATTTGAAAATACTCTTAACTGAGGACACTTTTAATTGTCAGTTTTTTTGTTTATTTAATGTGTGTGTGTGTGTGTGTGTGTGTGTGCACTTGCATGTGTTTGTGTGTGTGTAAACATACCAGGGCATATACCTAGAGATCAGAGGACAATTTTGTGGGAGTTGGTCCTCTCTTTCCACCATTTGGGTCCTTGGAAACAAAGTCAGGTCTTGATGTCAAGTGCATTTACCCACCGAGCCAGGTTGCTGCCTTCAAATTTCTCTCTCTCTCTCTCTCTCTCTCTCTCTCTCTCTCTC
>CABHPQ010138379.1:0-16177 GCA_902168405.1 Peromyscus aztecus | reverse complement strand
TCTTTCTCTCTCTCTCCCCCTTCCTTCTTTCCTTCCTTCCTTCCTTCTTTCCTTCCTTCCTTCTTTCTTTCCTTCCTTCCTTCCTTCTTTCCTTCTTTCCTTCCTTCCTTTCTTTCTCCAATTCATTTATGGTAGCGTAGGCCCAGATGTGTAAGGGGCCCCTTGGAAGACAAGTTGTTCCCTGGTGAGGTCACCAGTGAGAGTGGTGGCCGATGAAGCAGTGTGTTTTCATTACTTCTGCTCAGATGACCTGAATCTGTACTCTGTGCTTGGTGAAGGTGGTTTTAAAGCAGATGGACAGTGATAGGTGTTAGCTTTCTGGCTGAGGGTGATAGATTAAAAATTACAAGAGGCCAGACGTTTGGGTCATGTCTGCCATTTTAGCATGCAGGAAGTTGAGGCCAGAGAAGCCCCAGTTCAAGAACCACCTGAACTATAAGCAAGATCATATTACAAAATAAAAATATGTGAGTATGAAGAAGTCTGTGTGTATTCTATGAAGAAGATGTAAATTAGATGAAGGCTGAGGAGTGAGTGAAGGGAAGTGAAAGGCTGGAGAAATTCTCTCTGTCAGGAAAAATCTGAGTTCCAGACAAGAGGATGAGAAGTCTCACCATGGGTAGAAGTGATTGCATTGCAGATGGCAGGGACAGCATGTGTCAAGACCCTAGATGGAGCAAATAGAAGAGCATCATGGGTGGGACTGATGAATAATGGGAGACTGTTTGGAGTGAATGGGTGGTCTAGGTGGGCTGGGGAAGTCTGTGGAAGTCCTGCTAGGATTTGGAGTCTACTGAGTGTGATGGGAAGACTGAGGACCGTAGTGCACAGCATAGTGAGACCCTGGAGCAGGAACCACATTGTCATGTTCTTGGGTTTAATTTTAAGGTTGTTGAGGTGACTCAACAACCTAAGCATAAGTTGTATTCCTGAGTCCCACAAGACAGCAGGAGAGAACATTCCTGAGAGTTGTTCTCTGAATTTTACACCATGAGCTTCACACACACACACACACACACACACACACACACACACACACACACACAGAGAGAGAGAGAGAGAGAGAGAGAGAGAGAGAGAGAGAGAGAGAGAGAGAGGCAGAGGTTTAAAATTATCAGGATTGATTATTATGAATTATTACTTTATTAAAGCTAGAACATTTTTGTTAGTCTGAAAATTTCAGATCCTCGATCTCCCTCATGCCTAGTGGAGCCAGGTCTTGGTTGAAGTTGCACTGTATCACTTCAGAGACCATTGGCATGTGGTAATTTGGATAAAACATCTGACTGGTTCTTGCCAAGGTACAATGTCTCCGTTCCTTCCTCAGCTGCTTCATGCCCTCAGGAAGGTGCACTTCAAGACTCCTGATGGAAGCGAGATTATGTTTGATGCCAATGGAGATTTGGTGACAAAATTTGACATTTTCCAAGGGAAGAAGTCCCCCGGGGGTGTATTCCCATTGGTTCACATAGGCATGATCGACCCTCAGGTCTCTTCAGGGAGCAAGATGATGATCTATTTGAAAGAGGAACTTCGAGTGAGTTGCTTGAATGCAGAGTTGACTCTTGTCTGAGTGTGTTACAACCACAGGGCAAGTCCAAGTCCAGGGCTCCTCATCTCTACTTGTGCATTTAGTTGATGCAGCTCTGGATGGGCCAGTCAGTTATAACTGGCTGTGCTGTTTACCTCACAACAGATCTTTCTCTGAATGATATTGACTCACGAGCAAAAATGACCGACAGCACTGCATGGCAGCACTTTGTAATGCCTGCCAGTACTTAAAATTGTTTTTCAAGTTCAATTTGCATATATGAATTATTCCCAGTATATTATTTGTGTAGTATGTGCATGCCTGGTGCTTGTGGATGCTGTGGAGGGCACTGGAGATACAGTGTGAGCTGCTGTATGAATGCTGGAAATTGTACCCTCCTCTTCTGGAAAAGCAGCCAGTACTCTGAACCACTGAGCCCTCTGTCCTGCCCCCACACCTCTAACTGTTGATATAGGAGCCCCAGAGAGATTGGAAAGACAGCTCATCACAATGTTTTAGTATGTTTTTGAATCCCTTAGCCATGCAAGCCAGATGTAGCCCTTCCTCGATTGTACTCAAAGATACCTCTCCAGTCTGGTATCTGCTGGGATAGACATTTTTCTGAAATGCATCTCATCTAGTGGGCTGTGAGGAAACTGTTCTGTGCTGCTTCTCAGAGTGTGGTCTAGCATCTATATCCGTGGAGAGTCCCTGGTGACACTGTGCTCACTGTTACTAGGTGCCCAGCTCTGTCTGCAGTGAGAGCTGCCTTCCAGGGTTCAGCCAAGTGCCCAGGCTGGGAGCCCCCCACTGCTGTTTTGATTGCAGTCCCTGCCCTGAGGGACAGTTTGCAGACCAAAGAGGTAAGGGCATGTGGAGCTGGAATCTGAGGGTCAAGAGGGCACTGTGAGCCTCCTGTATTTGTCCATTGTCTTTGTTACTGTTCCACTGCTGTGAAGAGACACCATGACCAAGGCAGCTTCTAAAAGAAAAGCATTTAACTGGGGGCTTCCTTAGAGTATCAAAGGGTAAGTCCATGACCATCATGGCAGGAAGCATGAAATCAGGCAGGCAGTCATGGCGCTTCAGTAGTAGCTGAGATTTTACCTTATGATCTACAGGTAACAGGCAGGCAGAGAGGTGAAAAATGTGCCTTGTGTGGGAGTTTTAACGTTCAGTGGCCACCCCAAGTGCCACCCATCATCCAACAATGCTACACCTCCCAATCTATCCCCAAAAGTCCACCAATTAGCAACTAAACATTCAAAAGCATGCGGCTATGGGGGCCATTCTCAGTCAAACCACCACACCCATCCACTGAGATGTTGCACACTCTTTGCTTTCCTGTGGAACACCAACTAGAGTGATAGTCTTATAGTTGTTCTTAGTTAAAAGCTTTATCAAGACAGACAAGTGCATGGACCATAATTTGGCTGCAGAATGAATTCTCCCCTAGCAAACATTGCACATCTTTGCCCCCCCCAATTAAGAAACAGGCATAAGCTACTTTTATAAGCTTCTATTGGTGCTGTAATAGAACCCTGGCTTTTGCTCACACTTATGAATTTCATTTGCTTTTTCAACCTCTTGTAAGTGGAATTGCATGGTAGATGTTCTTTTGTGATTTCCTTCCTCTGTATTAGTGGGGTTCATTCCAGAGGTTGAATGGCAGGGGACCACCATATCCCATACTGTTTGAGCTACAGAACTTATTCCTTTACCATTCTGAAAGCTTGAAATGCAAAGCAAAGTTATCATCAGGGTTGGTGTTGTGTGCAGCCTCACTCTTGCCCTAGTACAGTCATCCCTTCATTTTGTGTGTGTGTGTGTGTGTGTGTGTGTGTGTGTGTGTGTGTGTGTTTCCCTCTTTTTTCAGTTTGTTGTTTGGTTTTGAGACAAGGGTTCACCATGCAGCACTTGCTGGCTTGGAACTCACATGACACCAGTCTGCCCTCAAACTGATAGGAATCTACCTGCCTCTGTCTTTCAAGTGCTGAGATTAAAGTCATGTGCAGCTACACCCAGTCCCAACATCCCATTCTTATTAGAATAGCAGACTTATTGGAATTGGAGTCTACCCTGGTGACTTCATTTAGGCTTTATTAGAAAATCTCCAGTTTGCTTATAGCAAAATACAGTGGCATTTTGAGGTGCCAAATAACAGGACTTCACAAAATGAAATTTGTGGGCACAACTCAGTTTGTTAATATGACTAGTTATTGACACCATATTAGGAAAAAATGAAACATTAAAAACTCACATAAGAGACCAGATGTGGTGGCACATTCCTTGAATCTTAGCACTCAGGAGATGGAGACAATAGGATCTTGGAAATTGTGTCTTGTTATTACAGTCAACTCAGTGATCTCCAGGTTCAAGGAGAGATTCAGTCTCAAAATATATGATCATGAGGGACTGGCAAGGAGGTTCAGCAGTTAGGAGCACCCATATGGGGACTCACAACCTTCTGTAACTCCAGTTTCAGGGGATCTGATGCCATCTTCTGACTTCTGCAGGAACTTCTGCAGTGTTTTTTTGGTGTGTGTGTGTGTGTGTGTGCGCGTGCGTGCGTGCGTGCGTGCGTGTGTGTGTGTGTGTGTGTGTGTGTGTGTGTGTGACTTCTGCGCACACACACACACACACACACACACACACACACACCAAAAAAACACTGAACAAATAAATAAGCAATTCCAAGAAAGTTCTTGAGACTAGTGAAATGGCCCTTCAGTTAAAGCATTCCCTGTCAACCCTGATAGCCTGAGTTCAGCTCCTGAGACCCACATGGTAGAAGATGAGCACCAAATTCCTGACAGTTGCACTGACTTTCAGGTGCATACCAAGGCATGCCTTAGCCCACACAATACATACACACATCAAAATATACAAATAAGTTTGATTAGAAAAATAAGGTGGGGGAAATGATTGAGAAATAATATCTGATAACCTCTGGTCGAGACAAGCACATGCATCTACTCAAATGCATGTATGCATACACAATCCTGCACATAAGGAAACTTATATAAGTTAAATATAGTGGTGCAGGCCTATAATCACAGCACTTGAGAGGATGTGGAAGGAGGCTTAGGAATTCATGGCCAGCCTCTGCTACTCAGCCTGAGTTATATGAGACACTGTTTGAAGACAAAACCAAACTCCTCACATAAAACAGATACAGACTGTGCAGGTTTTTCCTTTGTGTCTCTGCCTCTAATACCAGACATTCCAGTCCTGGTCACCAGGAATAATTCATAAATACATGACTTGATGGAAAGGCTGTAAGAGCAGTTAGTGCTTGGGACACCTTCCTTCAGAGCTGGTGTAGTTCATTTAGTGTTGCAGAAATGGTGTCTGTGTGTCTCCCATAGACATGAAGAGCTGTCTTCTGTGCCCCAAGGAGCAGTACTCGAGCCACACGAGAGACCGTTGCCTGCCCAGGACAGAGATCTTCCTGGCCTTTGAGGAACCTCTGGGATTCATGCTGGCTTTGGTGGCACTCTTCCTGGCTGATCTGGCTGTCCTGGTTCTGGGAGTGTTCCTGAAGCACAGAGACAGCCCTGTGGTCAGGGCGAACAACAGAAGTCTCAGCTACTTACTCCTGCTCTCTCTTTGCCTCTGTGCTCTGTGTGCCTTGCTGTTCCTTGGGCGACCCAGTGTCTCGACATGCCTCCTCCGTCAGACCACCTTTGCTGTGGTGTTCACAGTGGCTGTGTCCTCTGTTCTGGCCAAGACTCTGACAGTGGTCCTGGCCTTCAGAGTCACCAGGCCAGGGGACAGGATCCGGGTATGCCTGAGCCCTGGGGCTTCCACCTCAGTGGTCCTTATTGCTTCCTTCATGCAGGTTGTTCTTTGTGGGGTCTGGCTGGCCACCTCCCCACCATTCCCAGACAGGGATATGGTCTCGGAGCCCCAGCACATTGTCATCCAGTGCCAGGACAGTTCTGGCATCATCTTCTTCTGTGTGCTGGGCTACTTGGGATTATTGGCAGCAGGTACCTTCTCTGTGGCCTTTCTGGCCAGGGGCCTGCCAGATGTCTTCAATGAGACTAAGTTCCTGACCTTCAGCATGCTGCTCTTCTGCAGTGTCTGGACAGCCTTCCTGCCCCTGTACCACAGTGCCCGGGGCAAGTCCACTGTGGCTGTAGAGATCTTCTCCATCCTGGCCTCCACTGCTGGCCTTCTGGGTGGTATCTTCATCCCCAAGTGCTACATCATCTTGCTGAAACCAGAGAGGAACACTGCTGCCTGGTTAAGGCAAGGCCACCAGGCACAGCAGGAGAGGCAGAGTGAGATGCTCCAGAGAAGTTGTGTCCCCAGACCACAAAACTTTATGACCTATTCCTCGGGAAATTCACCAGGATGACCCTTGTGATTTTGTCTCACTTTTTTTTGTGTGGATCAAAAGGTATTTAAAAGACATATCAAGATTAAAGTGAGATACTTTTAACAAAACACTCATGAATATCACTCGGTAGTGGCCACATAGATGGTTATTTACTATTCTCTATGTATACTAAAATTTATCACAATTGAGATAGTTAGAAAGGGGAGCTGGCAAGATGACTCAATGGTTAGAAGCACTTACCATTAAGCTTGGCAACCTGGGTTTGATACAGAGGATCCAGATGTTGGGAGAAGAGAGGTGACATCACTAACTTGTTGTGTTATCTCTGCTTGCTAACGGAAGTACCTCATATTTGCATACAAACAAAATATAAATGTAAATTGTGAAATGGGTAATGAAGTGATGATGATCTCAAGTGTTGTTGAGGGTGTGCGGAATTGACAGGCTGATCATTGATCTCTCGTCTTTGTTTTGAGATCATTAGTAGTGGGGATTGAACCTTTCACTTGCAGTTCCTGCACAGACTTACCATGTGATTTAGCAATCTGACTCATAGATACATCCCCAAGAAAAATAAAAACATGTCTGCAAGGACTGTAAATGAATCTTCAGAGAAGCATTATTTAGGCACTAAAAGTTGAAACACTCAAAATATTTATAAGTTAATGAATGTTTGGTATGACTTACTCATCCCTAGGATGTTATTTGGCAATAAGAAATAATTATATATAAGAAATAGAATACTGTTTAATATGTGGTTAAATACTGAGAATTTTATACTGAGTTAAGGAAGCTAGATAAAGAAAATAATATATTTTAATATTTCAATCTATGAAGAAGCAAACAAAGAAAGACATATATTAGAATAGTGTTTTTTTGAGGTTTGTTGAAGGGATATTGGAAGTGAGGAGTGTAGACTAAAGGGTGCAGTGTTTCTTTTTGGGATAATGAAGGTCTGAAATTTGTTTGGTGGGGTTGTAGAATTGGCTCAGTCGTTCAGAGCACTCACTCCTCCTCCAGAGGCCTCAGTTTGGTTGCCAGAACATATGTCAGACAGCTCACAGCCACCTGTAATGCCAGCTCCAGTGGATCCAACACCCTGGTTTCTTTGTGCACCTGCCACTCATGTGCTCATACTGAACACCATGCTTAATTAAAAAATGACTTGGTAATGGTTGTAAGACTCCACCAATAAGCTAAACACCACTAAATTGTCATCCTTTTATTTATTATTTATTTGGAACTGGCTTTTCCCACATCAACCAGGCTGACTGCAAACTTGTAGCAACCCTGATGCTTCAGTGTCCTGAGTGTTGGAATTTTAGATGTATTCCCACACCTGGATGGTTGCATAAAGTAAATGTAAATGGATGAATTGTATACTGTGTGAATTGTGTCTCAATAAAGTTTGTTTTTATAAAAAATTATCCATCAATTACAGAGTGTGAATTTCCATTATTTCCTGATGTCTAAGAAAAGATCAAGTAGTCTTCACCCCAGAGATGCATGGGGGGCTCAACATATGAAAATCTCTCAGTATAATACACCATATAAACAAATTGAAAGAAAAAAACCCCACATGATCATCTCATTAGTTGCAAAAAGCCTTTGATAAAATACAACACCACTTCATGATAAAAGTCTTGGAGAGATCAGAAATACAAGGAACATACCTAAACATAATATAGGCAATTTACAGAAAGCCAACAGCCAACATCAAATTGAATGGAGAACAACTCAAAGCAATTCCACTAAAATCAGGAACAAGACAAGGCTTCCACTCTCCTCATATCTATTCAATATAGTACTTGAAGTTCTAGGTAGAGCAATAAGACAACAAAAGGAGATAAAAGGGATACAAATTGGAAAGGAAGAAGTCAAACTTTTCCTGTTTGCAGATGATATGATAGTATATGTAAGTTTTCCAAAAATTCTACCAGGGCACTCCTACAGCTGATAAACACCTTCAGCAATATGGTAGGATACCAGATTAATTGAAAAAAATCAGTAACCCTCTTATATACAAATGATAAATGGACTGAGAAAGAAATCATAGAAACATCACCCTTTACAATAGCCACAAGTAATATCAAATACCTTGGAGTAACTCTAACTAAGCAAGTGAAAGACCTGTATGACAAGACTTTAAGTGTTTGAAGATGGAAATTGAAGAAGATATCAGAAAATGGACAGATCTACCATGCTCATGGATAGGTACAATCAACATAACAAAATGACAATCTTACAAAAAGCAACCTACAGATTCAGTGCAATCCCCATCAAAATCCCAACACAATTCTTCACAGACCTGGAAAGAACAATACTTAACTTTATATGGAAAAACAAAAAACCCAGTATAGTCTAAATAATCCTATACAATAAAGCCACCTCTGGAAGCATCACCATCCCTGACCTCAAGCTCTCCTATAGAGCCATAGTAATAAAAACAGTTTGGTATTGGCATAAAAATTGACATGTGGACCAATGGAAGCTAATTGAATATCCTGACATTATTCCACATACCTATGAACACCTGATTTTCAACAAAGAAGCCAAGACTGTATAATAGAAAAAGAAAGCATCTTCAATAAATAATGCTGGCATAACTGGAGGTCAACATGTAGAAGATTGCAAATAGATCTGCATATATCAGCATGCACAAAACTGAAGTCCAGTGGATCAAAGATCTCAATATAAATCCAGTTACACTGAACCTGATAGAAGAGAAGGTGGGATGTAGCTTTGAATGCATTGGCACAGGAGACCACTTTCTAAATATAACACCAGTAGCTCAGACACTGAGAGTAACAATTAACAAATGGGACTTTCTGAAACTGAGAAGCTTCTGTAAGGTAAAGGACATGGTCAATATGACAAAATGACAGCCTAGGGAATGGGAAAAGATCTTTACCAATCCCACATCTGATAGAGGGCTGATCTTCAAAATATATAAAGAACTCAAGTAACTAGACATCAAAATACCAAACAATCTAATTAAAAAATGGGCTACAGAACTGAACATAATTCTCAACAGAACAAGCTCAAATGGCTGAAAGACATTTAAGGAATTGCTCAACATCCTTAGTCATCAGGGAAATGCAAATCAAAATGACTCTGAGATACCATCCTACACTTGTCAGAATGGCTAAGATCAAAAACACTGAAGACAGCTTATGTTGGAGAGGATGTGGAGCAAGGGGAACACTCCTCCATTGTTGGTGGGAGTGCAAACTTATACAGCCACTTTGGAAATCAGTATGGCGGTTTCTCAGGCAATTGGGACTCAATCTACCTCAAGACCCAGCTATACCACTCTTGGGCATATACCCAAGGAATACTCCATCATACCACAAGGACACTTGCTCAAATATGTTCATAGCAGCATTATTTGTAGTAGCCAGAACCTGGATACAACCTAGATGCCACTCAACCAAAGAGTGGATAAAGAAAATGTGAAGCCGGGTGGTGGTGGTGCACGCCTTTAATCCCAGCACTTGGGAGGCAGAGCCAGGCGGATCTCTGTGAGTTCAAGGCCAGCCTGGGCTACCAAGAGAGTTCCAGGAAAGGCGCAAAGCTACACAGAGAGACCCTGTCTCGAAAACCTCCCAAAAAAATTAAAAAGAAAATGTGATACATTTATACAATAGAGTATTACTCAGTGGCAAAAAACCAATGACATCATGAAATTTGCAGGCAAATGGATGGAAAAAGAAAATATCATCCTGAGTGAGGTAACCTAGACTCAAAAGGACAAACATAGTATGTACTCACTCATAAGTGGATACTAGAAGTAAAGCAAAGGACAACCAGCCTACAACCCACAGCTCCAGAGAAGCTAGGTAACAAGGAGGAACCTAAGAGTGATGCATGGAATGCCCCGAGAATGGGAAATAGATGAGATCTCCTGAGTAAACTGGGGGTGAGAGGGAGCAATGGAGTGTAGGAGGTGGTGGGTGTGAGCATGGGGGGATGGGATCATTGAGCTGGAACATAGGCAGAGTGTGAGAGCAATGAAGGAGATTTCTTAATAGAGGGAGCCATCACTGGTATAGGAGAAACCTGCTAGGGAAATTCCCAGGAATCCACAGGGATGACCCTAGCTTAGACTACTAGCAGTGGTGGACGGGGTGCCTGAGCTGGCCTATCCAGGTGATTAGATTGGTGATTACTCTAACTGTCATCATAGAACCTTCATCCAGTAACTGATGGAAACAGATGCAGAGAGCCATGGCTACGCACCAGGCCAAGCTCTGAATTCCAGTCTAAGAAAGAGATGAAGGATTCTATGAGCAAGGTGCATCAAGACCATGATGGGGAAACTTACAGATACAAGTGAACCAAGCTAGTGGGAACTCGTGAACTTTGGACTGACAGATGTGCATGGTATGTATGGTACTGGACTGGGCTCACTGCATTGGCAAGGCAGTTGTGTAGCTTGGTCTGTTTGAGGGGCCCCTGACAGTGGGAATAGAATCTATCCCTGGTGCATGAACTGGCTGTTTGGAGCCAATTGCCTATGGTGGGACAATTGCACAGCCTTGATCCAAGAGGAGAGGCTTGGACCAGCCTCAGATGAATGTACCAGACTCCCCATGGGAGACCATACCTTTTCAGACAAGGGCCTGTGGGTTGGGCTGTTGGGGAATGCTTGGAGGGAGTGGGAGGAGAGATGAGGGAGGATCTGTCCTTGGTATGTGGAATGAATAAAAAATTTTTAATAAAAGGAAAAAAGAAAATAAAGTTGCATAATGTAAATGGATGAACTGTACAGTATGTGAATTATGTCTCAATAAAGCTTATATTAATAAAGAATTATGTATCAGTTACAGAGTGTAAACTTCCATTATATCCTGATATTTAAGAAAAGATGTAACATTGAAATTGAAAGTTCAATAAGCATAGGCTGAAATATTAGTGAACTGGAGTATTGCTGGTTTTTATTTATGTTTTTAATTTTATACATTTATTGATTGATAGATTTGTGTGTGTATGTTCCCATCTATGTTTTTGGACATACAAGTGCCAAAGCACTATGTGGAGGTCAGAGGATAAGTCTGAGAAGTCAGTGCTTTTCTCTCATCACCTAGGACCTGTACATTTAATGAGGATCCTCAGGCTGCCTTTAGTTGCCAGGGTGCTGAGCCATCATTTTGGCTCCATTTTAGGCTTCAATGTGGGAATTATGATTATGTTAGAAAATTATACTCATCTGTTGGAGTAACAGAGTTTAGAATTTGTCTTCTTACTTGAATATATCTTTTTTTGTATGTGTAAAGTGTGTGTGTGTGTGTGTGTGTGTGTGTGTGCATCATGGCTTGTGTGTGGAGTCAGAGGATAACTTTGTAGAGTTGGTCCTCTTCTCCCTCTATGTAGGTTCTTAGGATCACACACAGGTTATCAGGTTTGTGTATCAAGTGATTTTTACCTGAAAACCATCGTGGCAGCCTTGGGATCTGTTTTCAAGTGACAGAAAAAAGGCTCAGTCATTTGGGAGGGTTTCTCATGACTCTACAAAGACATGGATATTTATTGTTTTCTATTGATTGGTTGTTTGTATGTCCAAATTATCCATGATAAACCACTGTAAAAATTTCTTAAGGTACAACAAAGATCACCCAGAACATAGAGCGTGAAAGAAATATTCCATTTTAGCTATTTGGGTATTTGCTTCTTGTACCTACCTGGGTCTCGCTACAAAACAGTGCCCTGAGCACAGCTGATCCTACACTTGTAAGTCCCACAGGAGACAGTCAGACCTGCTGTCGCCCTTCCGTAGTCTGCAGATGATGCTCAGGGCTGTGACCTTGGATGCAGTGAGGCCACAAAGCCTCTGGAGAAGGAGATAAAACTTTTAATGACTCTGGGATTTAGTGGTCACCCACCTTCACCATATCACAATCAATATTCTCCCCACACCCTACAAACCTCTAGCTCCCAGTGTGGTCTTAGCCTGAGGTCCTTGATCACGGGCAGTCTCCCAGATAAAAGCCCCCTTCACTGCTAGCCACTGCCCCATGTGGGGCTGTCCTGTCACTGACTGGCCCCCAGCAGGCATGTGGCTGTGTACTCTCCTTCCTGTTTTCTCTGGCTGTCTCTCTGGGTCTGCCTTTTCTGCACCAAGAGCCTGGCTGTTGCCGAGTCAGAGGCCTTGCTTTGATCGTCCTGGAGATGTAATAGTGGGGGGCAGCTTCTCCATCTTTGACCTCTCTTTTGGTAACCTGTCTGACTTCACTGCCCCACCATCTGGACTTGTGGTTTCAAGGTAAGTGCTGGATGTGGGATAGGATTCTCTGAAATCCTGAAGCAGCTTTACAAGCTTGTTTGTAGCCTTGGATAAGGGTTGATTCTCAGAATTCCAGCTGGATGGCCACCAGTTTCCTCGGTGTATACATGCAGTAGCTCTGGTGCTCTCCTTTTACATCACCTCTGTCTGTCTGTCTTTCTTGTTTGTACCAGACTGAAATATAGGCTGCTCCTGTACTGTCTTTAATGTATGTGCTCCACCGGCCAGGGGGCATTTCTTCATTCTTTTGTATATCCTTGGTTCCTAAAGTGGTGTCTAGGTAGGTGCGTTTGCTGAATGGGTTAGTGTGTAAATAATACATTTACATTATTTATCAGCCTCCCTGATTCCTCTGTACTATTTTCCTTTTGCTTGTTATATCTTTCTAAGACTCGTAAGCCTCCAATTCAGTAGGTAGTTGAAGATGACCTTAAATTTCTGATCCTCCTGCCTCCACCATCTGAGTGCTGAGATGATTGGACCATATCACTAACTCCGTTCCTTAGGTTCTGGGGATAAAATTTATGAACTTAGTCATCCACAGTCGCACTTTAGGATATTTGTGTCCCAGCTTTCTCAAGATATTGTTGCATGAAGTAGTTTTCAAAACAAGCATTTGGGATATTTGGTTTTTAAATGTTTGTATTTAGCTTTATTGGTTTTTCATTGCAGCAATGACTGAGCATAGGGCATATGGCTGCACTCCTAGCCCTCAGGAAGCTGAAGCAGGAGCATTATTAGTTATAGGCAAGATTGGGGTGCATAATGAGACCTGAGTCAAAAAGAGTTGTTAAGAGTATTTTCTAGCTTTGCGGCAATGGCACACACCTTTAATTCCAGCACTTGTTAGCCAGAGCCAGGCAGATCTCTGAGTTCAAGGCCAGAATGGTCTACAGAGCGAGATTCAGGAGAGGCACCAAAACAACACAGATAAAACCTGTCTCGAAAATCCCCCCCAAAAGACAAAACCCCCCAAAAAACAACCACCCCCAAAACCATAACATAACAAAACAAACAAACCAAAAACAAAAAAACCCAAAATAAAAAACAAGCAAAAAATCCCAGTATTTTCTACAGTAATTACCATCATTTTGTAATCAGCCACAAAGGCAAGAGATTTTCACTATTGATTTTTCACATTTATCATCATTTTTATTACTTTTTTTTGAGACAGTAACCTACTTTGTGCTCTAACTAGTCTGGAACTCCTTGTGTAGTTCAGACTAGCCCTTCAAACACAGGATTACAAGCATGAGCCACCAACACAGTGATCACAATGACTTGTCCTTGAGTATATTTTCTTTTTTGAGAGAGGGTCTTTTTGTGTAGGTGATGCTAGCCTAAAACTCACTATCTTCCTGCCTCTACAACCTGAGTGCTGGAATCACAAGTGTGTACCATTATACCTGGATCCCATGTTACTTTTTAAGCCATCGGGTAATAATTGTATGTATGTATTGGGTACAAAGATATATTTTAATGAATGTATACAATATATATTTAATCAACCCACCAGAAGCACATCACTTTGCATACTTATTTTTTGGTGATGTGAACGTTTAAAATCTAATGTGGGAGTGGAGACAGGAGAATTTAAAATTGAAGATCTCTGGGGATGAGGAAATTCCTGTGTTGGTGTCCTGTCTGCTGTGCAAGCCTCAAGACATGAGTTTGAATTTCAAGCACCCATGTGAAAGCCTAGCATGTTGAGCATCTGTAACCCTGGTTAGGAACAGTGAGACAGGCAGATTCCAAAGGTCACTGGCTGGTCAGCCTATCTGAATGGATGAATTCCAGGTTCAGTGAGTTAACCTGTCTCAAAAAAGGAAGTTAAGAGGGGCCCTTGAGATGCCTTATGGGGTAAAGTGCTCAGCATGAAAGTCTTATGGATACCTGAACCCTCCCTGAAACTCACATAAAGGTGTAAGAAGAGAATTGACTCACAAAGTTGTTTCCTGACCTCTGTGTGTTGTAGCATGTTTTGGTCTGCAGACACATCATATACACACATGAAAACAGAATAATGTCCTTTAAAAGGTGGAGAAGCAATTGTGAAAGATATCCTGACATCCCATCAGCCTTTACCCTCCACATGGATACACCATGCACACAATACCAACTCTGCCCCCCCCCCACACTCACAGAGCTGCAGGGCATGATTGAAGATGATACAAGAAGTCAACTTCTCTCTTATCCATATGTGCATATACATATACATGTAAAAGGAGTTCAATATCATTCTAAGTTATATAGTGAATGTGAGGTTACACTGGGTGATATGACGTCTCGGCCTCAAAACAATTACAAATCTACTCTGATGTTAAGTTTAAAAATTACTTAAAATATAACAGCATCAGTTGGATGTGGTGGCACTTGCTAATTGTCTTATAACTCAAGAGGCAGAGGCAGGTGGATTTCTGTTCTTTGATGGTTGCATGCATTTATATAGTTCATTTTGTTTATTCTCATTTCCCCAGACTCTCTTCTCTTCCTTCCACACTTGAAATTCCCTTCTCCTTCTCGGAGGTCACTTTCCCACATTCATGCTATTTTGTTTTGTGACCCACTGATTTTAATCAGGACCAATTGCCAGTTTGGAATTGTCCACTGAAGCTTGGTGGATTCACCTGTTCCTTACATGACTGAAGGCAATTCCCCAAATTCTATTCCCCAAAATACATTAGTTGACAATAGTTCAGCAGGGAAGAGTAGGGCCACACAAGGAATCTTCCAATGCATGCTTGGCTGTTGACATGCTCACATGTCTGCAATGTCTGCATCATGTCCTAAAGACAGTATTTCATATCTCTTCTCCCTGTCTTCTGGCTCTTGGGTTGAGTACTACTGAAATAGATGTTAGTTGCTTATAAATTGTAACCAACTATACAATGCAATAGATTTTTACTTTGTTTTCATGACACAGAGATTCTGTGTGTAGCTCTGGTTCCGGGGTCTGGCTATGTAATTCATGCTAGTCCCTAACTCAGGAAGATCCACCTGCCTCTGTCACCTGAGTGCTGGGATTAAGTTGTGGCTGCATTCCTGCTGAGCTACTCTTGGCCTGGCTCTGGAGAGTAGCACCTAGCCCAATCCACCCTTTGTTTAACCAACACTTTTTGTTTCTCTTATTGCCCTAAGTGAACCTTGTCTGGGAGTCTCCCAAGGATCAAAGGCCTATGCAAAATTTGGTTCAGAAAACCCAGAAAACTGTGGTACCTGAGAAATCAAGGAATTTGCAGTTGGCATTTTATATTTGGGAGCTCCTTTCAGGTTACTTTGAAGGTATGGAAATTAACTGGCTAAATTGTAAATAGAGAGAAAATAAAAATGCCCTCGGTGAAGGGAAAGTGCTTCGGTCCTTTGAGGCTAAACCCTCCTGCAGTCACCAAAGGGTAAATTCATTCTTAAGATGCCTCTGATTTCTTCTTTCCATGGATCCGAGTGAATCCACACACCCTTGCCGTAACAAACAGCGATAAATGGCTCCCAACATGATGCCGCTACACTCAGATTGTTTAATACATCTTCACTTATCCCTCCTGTCTTCTGAAACTGTCCCCTCTGATTACTGTCTCCACATTCTCTCTGGCTTCCCTTTATGTATTCTGAAGTGTGCTCCTCTGCACATCTGTGTACAAGTATTTGTGGAGGTGTATGTTTTACATGTATCCTTTGAGTCACTGTGTTTATTCTTGTTCCATTTACTTCATCATGAGTGATGAATGTGGGCTTCTCTTTTTCTCAGAGTTTCCAACTGGGGCTACCGGGTGGCCCAGAGTTTCGTCTTTGCCATCGAGGAGATTAATAGGAGTGCTCACTTGTTGCCCAATGTGACCCTGGGCTTCTCTATTCGAAACTCTGGGGACACAGTGCATGGAGCCTTCTATGAGACAATGAGCTTTCTCACGAGGCAGCAGGAGCCCATCCCCAACTACACATGCCAACATGGCTCTCCTCAGGCTGCCTTGGTTGGGGACACACGGTCATCCCTGTCTGTCTCCATGGCCAGACTTCTGGG
>CABHPQ010138377.1:0-18090 GCA_902168405.1 Peromyscus aztecus | reverse complement strand
TAAACCTTTTAGCTCTGCAGCCCTGGAGAGGTGGAAGACTCTCTTCCGCCAGCTGCTGTGTGACGCTCTTGTCCCTGGAGGTGTGTAGTAGAGCAGCTGCAGGCAGCAGCTGTCTTCACCTGCTGCTGGCACTGCAGGTGTGGAGCCGACTCCCATTCAGAGTGTGCATACTGTCCCTGAGCAAGTTCTGTATTTATTTCTAGCTGGGGAAATGGCTGGGGGTGTGGGGGGGTTTAAGCACTTGCCACCCAGCAAGGGGGCAAGAGTTGGATTCCTGTATATGCTGGGTCATCATGGCAGCTCACCTGTATTTCTAGCCTCAGAAGGCAGAGGCAGGGGATCCCAAGAACAAACTGTCCAGCAACTATACTGGCTATACTGGTGAGCTCTGTTTGATTGAGAGACCCTGCCTCAAAGAGTAAGGTGAAATAATGGTTGAGGAAAATTCATATCAGTCTCTCTCTCTCTCTCTCTCTCTCTCTCTCTCTCTCTCTCTCTCTCTCACACACACACACACACACACACAGATATGCATATGTACATACACATGGAAAGAAGAAACAGATACCTCTTGTTCTGTCTGTCCATCTGTCAGAACTTCCCATGCCTTCCTTTAAGATATGTTCTCTCCTCATTTCCACCCATGAAGTCCAACAGTAAGATTCTGCATTTGTACATCCCTCTGCTTCTGAAGAACTCCGTTAGAACCTTTCCTACCATGTTTCACTTGGCACCAGGGTGGTCTCAATCCTTTCTGTGGAGTCCTTCCTACCCCCAATGGTGGAGATAATTAGTCAGCAGTGAGGGGCAGGGAGTTCCTTAGTGAGCCCTTGGTTCCAGGTATCCCACATCTGTGAAGGATTTTAAGTGATCAGTGTTCTGACCTCATAGACTGTCTTCCCAGCTCTGATGACCTGATGCAGTCATGAAATTCACGAGGCATCCATCCCATGCAGACCTCTGTTGGCCCCTGAGCACACAACACTGATTAGCACACACACTGCTTAGGAGACCAGACCATTGGCATGTGTGGTGGCAAGGGACCGTGGTACCCGGAGAAGAAACTGATGTATGCATGGGGGCTAAGAGCAGGAAAGGTTTCCTAGGGATGGACTTTTGAGAGGTGAGCAGACATTGTCGGGCAGGCCTCTGAAATGGCTCCAGCAGGGAGGGTGTGCTGAGGAAAGGGTGATGTGATGCTCAGAAGCTGTCTGGGAAAACTGTAGCCACACGAGAGGGATGCCTGGGGCAGAAGCCTAAGAGTCATGACAATGGGACGTACTAGCACACACCTTTAACCCTAGCACTCTGGAGGCGGAGGCAGGCAGATCTCTGAGTTCGAGGCCAGCCTGGTCTACACAGTGAGTTCCAGGACAGCCATGGCTACATAGTGAGACCGCATCTCAAAAACAACAACCAAATGAGTCATGTGCATCCAAGTGACAACAGACAGGGACTGAGTCTCCAACTCTCCCCTAGTACCTCACTGTCTGCCAAGTCCCCACTCATCTTCCTCACCACCACCCTGCCTTAGGTTTGAAAAGAATGTTTGAGAAACAAACCTGATCCACTCTAAATAGCGAAATTTGTTGAAATAACACAGAGGTTATGAAACCCATTGACAAAGCCAGAAAGATCAAAGCCTGACGCTCTTGTTGCATTGAGTTCTGCTGCTGCTGCTGGCGTGGGCTGAGCCTGTGGCATGGTGCTTGTCACTCAGGGCTCTGGGGACATGTGCAGCTGACAAGGTTCTTTCTTCTTTGGGAAAAACAACGTGTATCTCTAAAACTGCTTTTTAAAATCGAGAACAGCAATTACTATTAATGACCATTTCTTACATCTTCTCGATGGCAGATCTTCAGAGTAGCTGGAAGCCTTCTGCAAGGGCAATTTTAGCCACTTCAAGAGCTCTCAAAAGAATACAGATGCTTTTGTTAATGGTTTGGAGGACAGAAGGTAGTTTATTGGAGGTGCTCTCTTCTAACTTGAGTAATATTGTTGCATGAAAGGTGGTTGGAGGTGTTGAAAAGGTTGGAAGACCCTGTAGTGAGGTTACTTTAGTGGGGTCCTTAACCTCTGGACGCACTCAGCTCAGGAATCTCAGGAGTATTGGAAGCTCGATTCCAGTCCTAACTGTGGAATGCGTGGCACACAGGAGCTGCCTGTTGCTCAGGTGAAAGGATTGCTTCGTGTAGCTGGAGACCAGCCAGCTGTTCAATGTGGAACATGTGGCAACTTACCTAGTCCCTGGACATGAGGCCCGTGCTTTCTTTCCTAAACTCCAGGGCAAGAAAAGAGGGGAGAAAGCCAAATTTGGGAAATTCCCCAACCAACAAGGCAGGCCCAGAGGTGTGGCCAGTTGGGACCATGCATGGCATTCATGGGGACAGAAGAGGTTCATTATCTTTGCAAATGGCAGGTGGAACATAGGGTCAGAAATCCAGGTGTATTAGTCAGGTTCTTTAGAGTAATAGAACTTATAGAATGAATCTCTCTATATATAGAAAGGGGGTTTATTAGAATGACTTACAGGTTGCGGTCCAGCTAATCCAACAATTGCTGGCTATGAACAGCAAGTCCAAGAATCCAGAAGTTGCTTAGCTTGTCTTCAGTAGATGCTGGAATCCCGAAGAAGTAGGCTCTAATGCCAGTGAAGGAGTGCATTTGATAACAAGGTTAGGGCAAGCAGACTAAGAGTAAAAGCTTCCCTCTTCCATGTCCTTAAACAGGTTTTAAGCAGGAAGTGTGGCCCAGATCAAAGGTTTGTCTCCCCCCACCCCAAGACCCAAATTAAAGAGCATGTATCTTCCCACCTCAAGATCCGGATTAGAAGTGGATCTTCCAACTTCACATCAAGCAAAAAATTCCTCACTGGTGTGCCCTCTACTTTTGGATTTTAGTTAATTTCAGATGTAGTCAGGTTGACAACCAAACAGCAGGTCACAGTTGAACTCAGATGGAGTGCCTTTCTAGAGGTTCAGTCCTAGGACTCTGGGTTATGGATCTAGTCAAGAGGCCAAGGCCAAGGACTGGTCAGAGGACAACTATGAAGCCATTCTTATTCAAACCCCCATGAACAGACAGTCCAGTAGCAGTAAGTAGATTTATACCATTGGGTACCCTCACTACTGTCTCTCTCAATAATTTTTCTTCTTCCCAAACCAAAATTCTGTACCCATTGAACAAACTCTCCCTTCTGGACTCCTCTAGGCCATGACAACCCCCTTTCTCCTTTCTGCCTCCATGAGTTTATGACTAGGTAACTTACAGAAGTGGAAACTGATTTCACTTGGCCTAGCATCCATGATGAAATATGCATCCAAATTTCCTCTCTTTAAAAGCTGAATGATACTCCATTGTGAGTTAGTTTCTTTACCTGATCATCTCTCAGTGGGCATTTTGGTTGCTCCTAACTCTGCCTGTTGTGAATGATGTCACTGTGAACATGGATGTGTGAAAATACGAGATTTGCTTTCAGTAGGCTCTTGTGTGTGCATATGTATATGTGGGTGCTCACGTGTGCTGTATGCTTGTGTACATGGGTGTGTAGGTCTGAGAACAACCTCGGTGTCATTTCTCAAGTCCTTTTCTACTATTTGTTTGAGATACGATCTCTTATCGGCCTGGAACTCACCAAGCAGGCCAGGCAGACTGGCCTGTGAGCTCCAGGGATCCTGCCTGTCTCTGTCTATCTCGAGACTACTGGGTTTACAAGCATCTACCACCATGCCAGCTTTTTACATGGATTCTGTGAGACAAGTGTTTTATCTATTTAGCTATCTCCCCAACCTTCCAGTGGCTTCTTAAAGCCACATGTGGCTTGTGTGACTCTTTCTTGAGTTCCTGGCTATGAGAGAAAGTGGAGCTGGGAGACAGTCCCTCAAAGTCCCTGGGGCAAGTCACACACCACCTCTGAGTCACAGTCCCTCTACCTGTTAGCCAGGGAGGTCCTTGTACTGCTCAGTGAGCCGTTTTATAGTCTGGCCTGGAGCACTCAGCCACTGGCTTTTACTTCCTCGTAGGTGGGATTAGGAGGGAGTGGCCCTTGTGTATAAAAACCTATCACACTGAGCAGACATGAATTTGACCCTCAGACATCGAGAGGTCAGCCTTTGGGAACCGTCCACGCTGCAGCCAGCATCCACCTTACCGAGAAGCTGCCCCATTGGACTGGATGGAAGGAAATTGATGGAAGGAAAAGGCAGTGTAAAAACCAGAAGCATGATGGTTCTTACAGAATAGACGGAAAAGCAGCCTGCTCGGCTCCACAGCAGCCCCGCCAGGCACGTGCACCACTGCAGTCTTGACAGAAACAAGCCACCCTGATTTATAACATGTCAACGCGTGTCACAGCCATCAGCAGTCTTGCTTATGAAAAGAGAAAGCTTCGGAGGAGCTTGAGAATGTGGCTTAAGAGGAAGGTGGAAGGTTGCACAAACATTTCCAGGAAGGAGCAGAGGCAAGGGCACCAGCATGGCTGTTCGACCAAACTGATTTTCAAGTAAGGACTGGTTTGAAAATTTTAAGCCATGTTTTTCTTGGCAAAAGGCACCGTTCACAGGCACAGTCAGGCCAGCTGCCTGACTACTCCTGGCAGGCAGATTCCCGCTCAGCTCCAGGAGGTGTGGAGGTGCAGAGGCACAGGCCTGGCGGAGGAGATTCCCTGACAAGGGACGCCTCCCTTTTCTTAGTCATGACTAAGTCACATGAAGAGTCAACAGAGAACAGGCAGAGAAGATGGGTAAAGGAAGCCTCCAAGAGCTGACAAAGACGTGAAGGACCAGCCAGGTGGCTCAGAGGATAGAACCACTTGCTGCCACACCTGCCCACCTGAGTTCGGACCCCAGAACCCACATGGTGGAAGGAGAGAACCATCTTCTTTACATGTGCACTGTGATTCACACACACACACACACACACTCAATAAATGTACTTGTTTTTGAAGACAGGAAGATGAGGTGCAGGCAGGCAATGGTGGAGAAAGAGAAAGAAGATGTCAGCTGGTCCCCATGTCACAGTGGGGTGCTGCAGTGCACCAAGCTGACAGTCTAACTAATAGCCACCGCAGACTGCAAACTCCCTCCCTGTCAGTTCCGGGAAATACAGCCCTGTTGGCGTGGTTCCAGGAAACAATAAATATTTTGAAGAAAAGAGGGGCTATCAGGATAGTTAATTTTGTTCAAGATTGTGGAATGAAAACAGATGAAGAGAAAAATGGCAATAAAAGTGAGGATAAGAAGGAACGGAGTGAAAGCAGACACACACTATAAAATAATATTTCTCCAAACAGAGAAACGGGAAAACCTTGACGAAAGATATTTGGGGGGCAGTGCAAATGAAATACTTGTGGTAGGTAGAAACGTGATGGGACAGTGGTCCTCAAGGTCACTGCTTCAGCAGCTCCAGGCCCAGGGGCTCCAGGTCAGGGCTAGCCTTTGCACCATGAGCTGTGTCCTCTGTTGGAAAATGAGGGGTTGAGAAAGATGTCTGCACAGGTAGCATGCCTCATTTCCAAAGCCAGACATCTGCCCTGCAGGACAGCTCGGGTTCCAATTTTGACCACACATAGAGAAGACCCGCGTCTAACGGTAAATTGAAAAAGAGCCTGAGGGTGGTGGCACACACCTGCGGTCTTAGCCCTCAGGGCTGGAGTGGGAGGAGCAGAAGGCAAACAAAGGCAGCCTGAGCCACAGGGATCCTGTTTCACACAGACTAAAGAGGAAGGAGGAGGAAGAAGAGGAGGGAGACGCCATCGTCCTTTTCCCTTGTTCCCCTAGCCTGGTTGTTCATGTCTCTGCAGACAATGTAGAGGTCTTTTGTATAGTCAAAGTTCTGCTGCAAATCAATAAAGTAAGGCAAATAGAAAGGATTAAAAGGAGACAAAGATGACCACAAAGATTCCCAATGTTAGTTTCTGAAGGTTCTGGGTTAGAGGAACAGACTTATCTCTGAGATGGTGAATGAAAAGTGATTCTCACATGAGGACCAGATTCCCAGACCCCAAAGGAAGCCAGATATGGCAGCGGGCGTATATAACCCTCGCTCTTCTAGAGCAGGATGGAAGGAGAGAGGAGAATCCCTGGAAGCTGGTGGGGCGGGCTATTCTGGTGTATGCATTGGGAACAAATTCTGCCTCAAACAAGGTGGGGTGAGGTCGACACATGAAGTTGTCCTTTGACCCCACATGTGTGCTGTATATAGCACGTGAGCGCCCAGTGAGTGCCCACGTGCACACACAGGGAAGGGAAAGAGAGGAAAGGAAGGGGAGGGGACGGGAGGGGCGAGGAGAGAGAGAAAGAAAGACAGTGCTTGAGGAGGGGCTTATTCAACCCATTCCTGGCCATCTTCCTGCTGCCTTGTTCCCAGCTGGGACACCTGGCAAAGCCTCTGGGACAGCTCAGGGCATTCCCTTGATGGGGTGGGGTGGGTGGGAGGAGTAGCCAGGGTTTCTGACACTCCCAGCTTGAATGGCTCTCAGGAGCAGCCTGCATCCCACTCTCTCACAGCAAGAAAGCAGGTCCTTAGGGTTACCTTCCTCAAAGAAGCTGCTCTGGCCTGCAGAATTCAGAATTCCAGACACAGGAACCATCTTGGCTTGACACAGACGTTCTGAGTGTGGAGAGAGCTGGAACGTTGGTCCATACGCATTTCATGACAGCTGTTCAGGGGACACTCTGGAGTCTGGACCGCATGGCTGTCATTCCTGAGTCTTTTGGAATTTCCTGCTCTAAAGGGCATAGGACTAACCTCTTCCCTCTACCCCAGCTCCTGTGATTCAGATAAATTACGGATTTAACTGCTCTCTTCCCCCATGAAGCACCTGGCTTCTTAGAATGTGTGTCACAGTCTAGAAAGACTAGGGTATTAGAAGGGGCAAGAGAGATGAAGCTGTGTGGACAGAGAATTGTTTCCCCTGAGGATCTGGGCACAGGTCTGGGATCACCATGACACTGGAGCTGATTCTGTGCATTGAGACAGGGGAATACTGTTCACACAGTCTCTCTCTGACTTTGGCACAGAAATTAAATGCTGCTTAGGGGAATTCCAACAGACTACAGGACAGCATTTCCATATCACACTCTCTGCTCAGAGGTGAGGCCATGCTAGATACAGAGGACCTATGGGCAGGGATGGCTAATGTCAGAGGCAGCCCTTTCAAAGCTTGGGGGAGATGATGCGGGAGTCCCCCAGACTCTGCTGGTCTGATGGCATTTGCTGTTTCTGCAGGTCATCACAGCTGCCTTGTCACTAGTGCTGTTTGACGTGATCCTGACCCGTGCAACTGTGGGATGGTAAGTTCTCTGGAGAGAAGACACAGATTCATTGATTTCTCCTCATATGAAGCAGGAATGTGTGTTGGGCAGATGTCTCCATCCTAAGAAAAGTTTCGTATTAGTGCAGCCTTCCCTGTTTTATTTAGTTGTTGATTGATTGATTGATTGATTGATTGATTGCAGTACTAGGGCTTAAACACAGTGCCTTGTGTGCTAGGTAAGCACTCTCCTCTAACCTATACCTCACATTGTATCCCAGGTTGGCCTTGAACTTGTATTAATCCTCCTGCCTCAGTCTCTCAAATGCTGGGGTGGCAGGTATGAACAAGCAAGCCCCAATTCTTTATCTTTCAACTGTTACGAGTGTGTGAATTTACATTCAGAAGAGTACACTCTGACACAACTCATATGATATACAGTATTATGCACAGTATTGCACAATTATAAAGCATGTTCTGACATATTATATGACCTGATACATTTTCAACAACTTAAGATTCCATATCTAACTAATACTCAGTTCAGCACATCACCAGAATGCCTTTTAGCCATTCATCTGCCTCAGAGTCACCACCATTGATCCCGTGGTGTCTAGGGAGAGAATGATTGGCTGCCTCAGAAGCCAATATTCTTACAGATACCTGTTGTGGAATATTTAACTATGTAAAGATGTGTTATATTTGTTGATGGTAAGAAATATTGCTTTAACTGTATAAGGTGTGTTACATGTGTTTATGACGCATTTGTTTAACAATGTGTGTTGAATTATGTAAGATGTGTTGCATTTGTTTCACTGTGTCTGCCTGAGGCACCTGATTGGTCTAATAAAGAGCTCACTGGCCAGTCGATAGGCAGGAGTGAGGTAGGTGGGGCTGGCAGGCAGAAAGAATACACAGGAGGAGAAATCTAGGCTCGAGAAAGGAAGAATGAGAAGCAGAGGAAGGAGAAGAGAACAAGGAGAAAGAGGGGGCACACCCAGGGACAGCCAGGCAGCCGCCAGACAGACAGATAGACAGACAGACAGATAGATACAAGAAGCAATGAAAATAAGATATATAGAAGGAAGTATGGTAAAAAGCGCCGAGGCAAAAGGTAGATAAAGAGAAACAGGTTAATTTAAGTTAAAAGAGCAAGCCAGAAACAAGCCTAAGCTAGGCCAAGCATTCATAACTAATAAGAAGTCTCGGTGTCATGATTTGGCAGCTGGTTGGTGACCCAAAAGAAAAAGCCTGGTACAACTTCCGAACCCACCGGTGTTTGTGTCTCTCACATGAGTGGTCCAGTGTTTCCATTTAGCCTATTCATACCCCCTTGTATAATTTTAAATCATCTTTAGATTACTTAGCCTTACCCAAGCACAGCCTGGTCCTAGGGGGGAATTTTTTTTTTTCTTGTTGGTACCTAAGTAATCGTGATGGCTGGTCCATCCTGGCCACTTTGCTGGTTTGCTTTGTGTATGCATTAGTGTGAAAAGTGGACCTGCTGAGTTGTTACCTGTTTGACTCTGGACCACAGTGCTAGTAGGTGTGGCCAGCACTGGTGCCTGGGTTTACTCCTGTGGATGACGCCACAGATCTGGTATGTGTTAGGAACTGTGCCTCAGCTCATCCCCCTGCCAATGGCAAGCCCTTGTGTAAATCGTCCTTGGCAGACAAAAGAGCAGTTTTCACTCAGCACACAGAATAACGTATCCTTGTCCTCTCTCGGGGCGACATTTCCTACCTGGAGAAGAATAGCAGAAAGAAGATAAAAGCGAGGAAACACTCCTCCACCTTCCTTCTCCTCTTCTTTTTATTTATTTACAATTTGTTGTTTTGACACAGGGTCTCACTATGTAGCTCTGGCTGTCCTGGGACTCCTTTTGTAGACCAGGTTGGCTTCGAACTCACAGAGATCCGCCTGCCTCTGCCTCCCTAGCGCTGGGATTAAAGGCATGCGCCACCACCTGGCCCCTCTTCTTTTAATAATAACTATTTAGAGGACTGGGGAGATGGCTCAGCATATAAATTACTTGCAAGAGGACCCAAGTTCAATCCTTAAAACCCAAGTTTAAAAAGCACAGTGCAGTGGTTACCCAAGATTACCCCAGTATTACCCAAGGTTGTCCTCTGGCCTCTGGATGCATGTGCACAGAAGTGCATGCATATACACACATGCGCTCGCATGTGCACACACGTACACATGAAATCTAACCATCTACAGAGAGGCTACTATATGTCGACATTTTGGCATTAATATCATCTCACTTTCACAATCCTCCAAGCTACAGATATTGTAAAAATGCAGAAGCTGAGGTTCTGAGGCATTTATGTGATTTCCCCTTCCAGGATTTTATAGCTATGGGAGCTTGTACCGGAGTTTAGACCCAGGCCTTCCTGTGTCCAGAGCCTTATAACTGAGGGCTGACTTGGGTTCAAACCCAGGCCTTCCTGTGTCCAGAGCCTTATAACTGAGGGCTGACTTGGGCGCTGTCGGACAGTGTACAGGGTCAGAGCCTGTAAGGACACACGGTGATGGGTTATCTAGCCTTGTATACTGTAACAACACCGAAGAAGGTCCACTTACGGGAAGAAAGGTTGGCTTTGGGTCAGTTTCAGACATTTCCATTGTCTTTGGGCTCCAATGAGGCCGGATATCAGGGTGGAGAGCATATGATGGAGCAAGATGCTTACTTTATGGTACAACTTATAAGCAAAGAATGAGAACAACAGCCCAATTTCCTCCCATTGTCCCTACTTCTTAAAGGTTCTTACCCTTCCAAGTAGTGCCACAGACTGGTGACAGTATGTTTTAACACATGGGCCACTTACTCAAATGATAGCAATGATCAACCGTAAAGAGCGTGGTGATGGTTGGACAGTGGAGAGTGTTTCCTGGGTAAGGCAGTGTGGTATTGTGGGGATTAACAAGGCAACTCCATGTAGTTAAAAAGGAGGTTTATTTTGGGGTAATTTACAGCCACTAAAGGGGTTGGTTACTGGATCCAGGAGAGGTGAGGTGCAGTCCAGCGGGGTTCTCTGGAGAACTTTGCTTGGTCTGCCATCCAGCATCCAGGATCACAAGTTACCAAGAGGCCCAGCACATCCGGATCTCGGGTCTTAAGGGCTCCTGTCTCTGCCCCGCCCCAGGGGCAGGTCATAGGTAGGTGTGGCGGTTACCAGAAGCCTCACTGGGGATAGTACTTCCAGGTCAAAGCTGGAGCAGCTACCCACTGCATCTCCCCCTTTTGTCTAAATAAGAAAGTTCTAACCTAATACAAAACTATATACAATAGGAATGATTATCAAATATTGTCCAGGAGGAATAAGGGATAATGACCTAGACAAGATGGAACTACAACCAACACAAACAACATCAAACAAGAGACATACACTAAAATACTAAAATCCAGAGAAGTCGAGCATAGGTAAATGGCACGTACAGAGATCATTCCGAAAGGTGCCCTATCCTGAAGAACCTGAATCTAATACTTAATGTGTTCTAGCTAAGATACAAGAAGATTGTAACTATAGCTGTTACTCTTCAGTCCCATCAAAGACCTGAGAAGGAATATAATAACACTTGAGAAATGAGAGAAGGATGCAAGCAACTTTCGGGAGTCTTGCAAGAGTAGACAGAGACAGCTGGCAGCCTGGACAGTCACCTAAAGTTTCTCAGCATAATTGGTGCACTCCAATTGGCCTAGAGTATCTGTCAGACCATTTTACTGTCAGCAGTTGAGGCAAGGGCAGTTCTTTGCCCAGTAGGCCGTTTTGTGCCAAGGTAAAGACAAACCTTCAGATGTAAATGTCTCAGAAGTCCAACATTCTCTTGGGATCAGATTGGAGTTGCCAGGAGCAATCGTGTCTCATGTCAACAGAATTCCAAGTTATCAAAACGTTTAAATGCCATATTCTCTAGGTCTGTGACGTGTGTGAAGATTATCTGTCCATCTGACATGTTTCTGTAAGTCTGAAGAACCCAACTAACATAACTATAGAGATGACAAGCATAGGTAACTATAAATTTGCAAGTCTTATCTAACCTAAATAACCTAAGGACTGAGGCTTCATGTAAACAGGATAAACAGTCTGTAAGCAAATGTACAGTAAAAGGACAATGACCTCAAAATTGTGAAAATACACAAAATAGCTAAAGCAGAGGTAGGAATGTATAGTACAATATGCAGTATGACAATAATCCTAAATATGTATCAATATACCAAATATCCTAAACAGAGGTAGAACATACATACAGTATGACAAATATAATTTTACATTTGTATCAATATACAAAATATTTCAAATAAGAGTAAAGATATATGTACATTACAACAAATATGGTTCTGTATTTGTATCAATATACAAATTATCTGGAATAAGAATATAAACATAGTTTACATTTGTATCAATCAAGTGCAACTTATCTAAGGCTGATATTTCACTAAGTTTACTAGTATATACAATAATCTACCTTAATATCCTATACCTATCCATTCCCTTTTTTTTTCTTAAGGGGAATACGGAGTCCAATGTTTTCTTCCACCCCCAACCCTATAACCATTATCCATAGCCCTCAGAAACGTGAAACCTTTGTGAAAAGGGGGCATCGTTTTCTTAGAATTGCTTCCTGCTGTTCAGGGGGCAATGGTATCTCTGTGGGGTTCTTTAAGAAAGCTCAGATAGTTAAATCTCAGTTGGACTAACTGTAGATTCTGCAGCCAGTCTCAGAATAATGGGTAAGGTTGTCTGAGATTCTGGCTAGAAGTGTAGTATGATGAACCATCTTATAATGGAATTATCTTGGAGAGTTTTCAGTCTGAGGATCATTGAGTAATGTTTGTGAGTACCATGGCATCATTCTGGACTGGGTGGAGTTGTTGTTGTGGGGCCCCATCTTCCTTCTGAAGACTTCAGAGATTGCTATTGGAAAAGACTTATTTTTTACTGTGAAAAACTTGAACATTATTAATATCAAAATGGAAAGTTTGGATTTAAAGATGACATGGCATGTAAGAAAGGATTCTGAGAAATGAAGAGTAAGCATGGAGAGAATTAGAATCTTGAAGACAATGGTCCCTTTTTATTGGTTTCCTTCTGTCCCACACCAGAGGGCTCTTCTGATATGGGACAGAAGAATCTCTCAACCTTTTCTTTTAGCAATATGCTTGGGTTTAGAGGAGGGAGCCAATTCCATCTCCAAAGCCAGCTTGGTTTATAATTGAATCAGACCAACAACTTTTGTAGAATTAAAGAGATATAGATGTTAGGCAGTGAGATATTACCCTGTGTAGATTGGTACCAATAGATTCTTTCTTTCTGCTGTAGACATCTGGATATCCAAGGCCTTATGATTTCTGGGAGATGGGAATTTCTATTGTTCTGTAAAGACAAAAACAGAACCCTACCCCAACCCTTGTTTGTTAAATTTTTCTTACAACTTGTAGAGTTGTCACATCAGTGGATGAGCATTTACTTCTCCTCATCAATGTTTCTCCTGTTTGAATCAAATTTTATTAATTTTGTTGGTATCCATAGTTTTTCTTCTCCTGTGGAAACAAAAGCAAAACCCCTTCCCCAATGTAGAACATATCCAGGCTTCCATTCTGAGCTCAACACATCTTTGAAATAAACCGGTTGGTTTAGCTCAGAAGTTTTGTCTGTTGTCCAATGTCTCTCCGCAGCTGTTGTTCCTTTCTCATCAGCATTGATAAAATTCAAGGTTAATAAAGCACTGTGCAATCTATTTCTGGGAGTCATTTTTTACCCCTTTCTGTTTATTTAGCATGTCCTTTAAAGTTCTATTGGATCTTTCTATGACTGCTTGGCCTGTGGGATTGTGTGGTATACCTGTAACATGCTTTATATTGTAATAAGCAAAGAATTGTCTCATTTTATTGGAGACATATGCTGGGGCATTGTCTGTCTTAATTTGTACAGGTATTCCCATGATGGCCATAACTTCTAATAAGTGTGTAATCACAGAATCAGCCTTTTCAGAACTCATAGGAGTTGCCCATTGAAATCCTGAATAGGTGTCAATGGTATGATGTACATACTTGAATCTTCCAAATTCTGCAAAATGAAACACATCCATCTGCCAAATTTCATTTCTTTGTATACCTTTTGGATTGCTCCCTGCAGGTAATGGAGTTTGGTTATAGAAGGAACAAGTAGGACATTTTTTAAATAATATCCTTGACTTGTTGCCAAGTGAGGGAGAAATCCTTCTTCAAACCTTTGCTATTTACATGGTGTTTCTTATGAAATTTCTTATAAAATTCTGAGGCCTCTAGCATGTTACCTATTAGTAACTGATCAATCTCATCATTACCTTGTGCTAGAGGTCCTGGCAGACCCATATGGGATCTGAAATGTGTTCTATTTCTGATGATTTCCTGCAATTATATGAATAATGAAGTTAATTCTGTATTATCAGGAATAAATTCAGCAGTTTCATATGTAAAACAACTCTTTCTGTGTATTGAGAGTCACTGACTATATTGAGGGATTCTATGAGGTCCATCAGTACCATAAGAAGGGCATACAGTTCTGCTTTTTGTACAGTTGTATGGACTTTGAACCACTTTACTTAAGTCTCCTGATTTTTATCCTGCTTTCCCTGATTTATTTGCATCAGTATAGAATGTGAGGACTCCAGAAATTGGCTTTTGTTGTACAATGTGAGGAACGACCTATTTAGTCATCTTTTTGAATTCTATTCTCTTGCTTTTGGGATAATGGTTGTTAATCTCTCCCAAAAAGTTACTGCAGGCTCTCTACCAGTATTCATTATCTTTCCATAGTGGTGAAATTTCCTCATTAGTGAAAGGTACTACAATTTCTGCTGGGTCCATTCCTGTCAACTGGCAAAATCTTAATTTTCCTTTTTGAATCAAATCAGAGATCTTTTCTATATAAGTCTTTAACTTCTTACTTGGTTTACATGGTAGGAATATCCATTCCAATATAGTATCTTCCCTCTGCATCCAAATACCTGTGGGGGAATGTCTGGAGGGGAATATGACCAGAATGCATTTAAGTTCTGGATCCACACGATCCACATGTGCTTCTCATATTGTCTTTTCTACTAGAGCCAATTCCTTCTCAGCTTCGGCTATTGGTGGAAGTTTTAAGGTAACTCTGCGTAGTTAAAAGAGAGGTTTATTTTGTTAACTTATAAGTAAAAGGATAGGTTACAGGGTCCAGGAAAGGTGTAGTGCAGTCCAGCGGTGTTCTCTGGAGAAGTCTGCTCAGTCTACCTCCAGTGTCCAGGATCCAGGAACCAAGAGAGCCGGCACATCCAGATTTTGGGTCTTTAGGGCTCCTGTCTTGGCCCTGTCTCATAGATGTGACAGTTACTGAAGCCTCAATGGGGGTAGTACTTCCAGGTCAAAGCTGGAACAGCTACCCACTACATCTCCCCCTTTTGTCTAAATAAGAAAGTTCTAACCTAATACAAAACTATATACAATAGGAATGATTATCAAATATTGTCCAGAAGGAATAAAGGATAATGACCTAAGCAAGATGGAACTACAACCAACATGAACAATATTAAACAAGAGACACATACCAAAATCCAGAGAAGTCTGGAGCATGGCTAGATGGTATGTTACAGAGATCATTCCAAAAGGTGCCCTATCCTGAAGAAACTGAATCTAATACTTAATATGTTATAGCTAAGATAGAAGATTGTAACTGTTAAGTCTTCAATCCCATCAAAGACCTGAGAAGGAATATAATAATACCTGAGAAACGGGAGAAGGATGCAAGCAACTTGTGGGAGTCTTGCAAGAATAGACAGAGACAGCTGGCAGCCTGGACAGTCACCTAATGTTTCTCAGCGTTGTTGGTGCATAAAAATTGGCTACAGGCCTAGAGTACCTGACAGACCATTTTCAGAAGTGGGAATTCTGAAAGACCATCTTACCCTGTCTTGGCAGAGTTCAGTAGTCACTTTTCCTTGTGTCCCACTTGTCCAGAAAGGAGAGCATTATATGGCACCCAATGTGGGGCAAGAATTTCCACCTAAAACCTGAAAAAGCTTAAAAAAAAAAAGATTCTAAAACGAAGCTAAAAACAGCTTCCTAGTTGTCTCTCCCAAGTTATATAGAAATGGGCTAATTTACGATGTAAGATTTAGCTAGCAAGAAGCCTGAGCCATTAGGCCATACAGTTTTAATTAATATAAGCCTCTGTGTGTCTATTTGGGTCTGAGTGGCTGTGGGCACGGGCAGGACTGGAGAAAACTCCAGCTACATTCGGCCGATAATTCTCTTGGACGATTTAATTCTTTGTCCCCTTTGAGAGTATTAGCCAAATTTTGTAGTCCTTCTTTGAGTATTCCCATGATACCCAGTAAGTTGGAAATACTTATCTTATATCCTAAGTAATCAATAGAATCTCCTCTTTGTATTTTTTCAGAAGCAATTTGCAGTTCCCAGTGAGGCAAAACTTTTTTTTTACTTCTTCAAACATGCTTTCTAATGTGTCTAACTTTGGATCAGCCAATAAGATATCATCCATATAGTGATAAATTATGGATTGTGGAAACTTCACACGAATTATCTCCAATGGTTTTTGCACAAAATATTGGCACAGGGTAGGGCTGTTTAACATTCCCTGTGGGAGGACCTCCATCTATATATCTCTTGACTGGCTGGGAATTATTATAATTAGGTACTGTGAAGGCAAATTTTTCTCTATCATTTTCTTGTAAGGGTATGGTAAAGAAACAGTCTTTTAAGTCAATAACTATTATAGGCCATTCTTTGGGTAGCAGAAAGGGCAAGGGCATCCCAGTCTGTAGGGAGCCCATTGGCTGAATTACTTTATTAATAGCTCTCAGATCTGTCAGCATTCTCTAATTACCAGACTTTTTTTTAAATAACAAATACAGGAGAATTCCAAGGGCTGGTAGATTCTTCAATGTGTTGAGCATTTAACTGCTCTTGAACCAGCTGTTCTAAAGCTTGTAGCTTCTCTTTTGTCAAAGGCCATTGTCTAGCCCAGACAGGTTTATTAGTTAGCCATTTTAAAGGAAAGGCTGTTGGTACTTCTGAGAGTTCAACAGCGGTTGTGTGCTGTTTATGTATAGCCTGAATGGTTGGTGACTGTTTTTTTTTTTTTATAGCATGTTATAATATTATTCCTAGAAACATGCATTGGTCTGTGTTCCTTTTCTGAGAGTGTAGGAATTTTAATCTGGGTATTCCACTATTGTAGCAGATCTCAGCCCCAAAGATTCACTGCTACATTCGCTACATATGGCTTCAGCCTTCCTGTCTGTCCTTCTGGACCTATGCATTCAACTCATCTTGAACTCTGTTTTATCTGAGATAGGGTTTCAATCCCTAGAAATTGGACATCTACCTCTTGAAGAGGCCAATTCCGAAGCCATGATTTTGGTGTAATTATAGTCACATCCGCACCTGTGTCTACCAGGCCCTCCAGAACAATGCCATTAATTAGAATTCTAAGCTTTGGTCTTTGTTCATTTATGGAAGTCTGCCAAAATATTCATTTTATTGTGTTCTTTGGAACTTTTGATTCTCTATCAGAGCTGTTCTATCATCCAGTGCACTATCGTTCTTTACATTAGGCATTGGTTTATTCAATTGTCCTGGAGAGGAATTTCCTCCACAGTGGCTGGAAATGTTTGGACCACGTTCAATTTGGAGGCCTGCAAGAACCCCCCTGAGGTGTTTCCCACCAGTAAAGGGTTGCCTCGTATATCTATTTTTGATCTGCACTCATTGGTCCAATGTCAGCCTTTGTCACATCTTCTACATAATCCAGAAGGTTGGGGTCTCCTGTTTAGGCTATTCCTAGAAGGAGTATTACTTCTAGGAGTACCCCACGTACAGTTTTTACTTATATGACCTGGTGTACCACATTTAAAACATTTGGTACCACGGGGCCTTCTTTCATCTCTGGGAATTGCCTCTTCTATCTAAGCCTCATTACTTTAGTTAAGAGACTCAACACTGTTAGTATACTGAATCCATTCTTCCAAAGGAGCTGATCTGACCTTTAATGGTGTAAGTATTCTTTTGAATTCTGCATTAGCGTTGTTGAATGTCAAGGACTCAGTTAATACTTTCCTTAATTCTTTATCTGACACAGCTTTCATTATAGCTGTGGTCAACCTTTGTAAAAAATCAGTGAAAGGTTCTTGTGGTCCCTGAAATATCTTTGTGTATAACTCAGTTGGTTTTCCTGGTTCTGGGATTTTCCCCCAAGCATTTAGAGCTGCTGTATGGCATAGGGATATTGTATGCTCATCATAAGTGGCTTGTACATTCCTATCAGCAAAACATCCCTCACCAAGAATTTGATCTTGGTGGATCTCAAAACCTCTGAAATTACCTTGTTGCTCTAAATTTCTTACCTCTTCTCTCAACCAGCTTTTCCATTGTATGCTGGCTATATTCTAGAACAGCTGAAATTAACTGATTCCAGCCATCTGGAATGATTCTATGTGAGGTAGAACATGAATTTCACATCTGTCTTACATATGTTGAATGTATGCCATACGTAACTATCACTTCCTTATAATTTTTAAAATCTCTCATTGAAATCTGTTGTAATATATATTCCACATATGGCTCAGGGTGTCTATCATCTGCTGGCCTCTCCTGGGTGATGACAGGGTAGGCCATTGTCTGAGAGCCATCTGGAGATGTTATGACCTTTATGGTCTTGCCCTTCTGCTTGTTAGGTCCCTTGTTATCTTTACTGAGAGTTTCTTCCAGAGCTTGCAAACGAGCACCTATGGTCTATTCTAGGGAGTGAGCCTCCTCTCTTGCAAGGGACTCCAGATTTCTCATGGAGTC
>CABHPQ010138376.1:0-28197 GCA_902168405.1 Peromyscus aztecus | reverse complement strand
TACCAGGTTTTACTGTTACATGTTTTGAAAACCAATTCCTCAGCTGTCACCAGGTCTCATCAGATTGATTAGTGTGGTCCTTGACAGTGTGCTACTGTCCATTCTGTAGCAGTTATTGTCAGATTTTCGGCACTCAGCCTTCCACTTATGGGAAGTTAACCACCACAAATTCAGCAAATAAGGTTGCAGAGGGCCTGTAACGCTTTTTCTTGTGTTGACTTAAATATCATGTTCATTTATTTTTTAAAGGTATAGTTTAGCCAAATAAATAAGGCCTTTTTATCTTATTTCCACACTCCTTTTTTTTTTGAGAGGAGGGGCCTCATCCAAAACACAGAGTAGACACTCCTCTAATCACCCATTAGACCTGACTCCCTGGCCAGAGCCCCCTATGCCTCTGGTGGTGGGGACTTGGTGGTGAGAGCTGGACCTGGGACTATCCAGAAGAAGCTCCCTCCACAGGTGCTAGTTCAGGATTGATACCTGGCTTTGTTCACTAATTCAGCATCGTTTTAAGCACCCCCTATTTGTTCAGGACTGAGGAGTAACAGATCTATTTGGGGATTTGGAAAATGCATAGATACGTCAGAGACCAGTGATTGAGGCTGGGAATGTAGCTCAAGGCAGAGCACTCACATGTAAGGCCCTGGGTTCAGTCTCCGGCCCTGCAAGAAAACACACTGGGCCCTGGTGATTGTAGTTACTTAAACATGGAAACACGGTCAATTGTATGAATTACAAAGTAGTAGATAAAGGAAAGCATGCTTTATTATGCTAAATCCAGACATGGAAATTGGTTTCTTAGAAAATATTTATAGCTTATCTACTATATTCCTAGCACTGTGACTAGCCATTAGATACCCATTTTAAAATTCTGCCTGTAGAATCATTGCATATGCTATAGAAAAATGGTGCATTTATCACAACCTGCATTGTCATTCACATAGAGCAAATTAAACCTCTGATTGATCTTGGCTTTTAGATCATCTCCTGATTTTAGAGGAGTTTTGTATACCTGCCCATCAGCAATTCCAAGATCCAAAGTTCACCTGGATTGCTGATTCTTGCCTAGGTAACTAGAGCCACTCCCGACGGGCCCACTGCCTCTTCAGTATGCACACATGCCACTGCCCTACTAACCACTCAGACCTTGTCACCTCAGAAACCCTCTGCCTTCCACAGTGAGCTCCAGCTGCCCTGACTTTGCCTCTGTGCATCTGCACTTGACACTCGCCACTCTAGTGACACGGGAGCTGAACGACCCTCCTTTCTCTGCCTCCGGGAGTCCCCAGACACCCACCTTTCCTTCCTGTCTATCTCTGAAAACCCTACCTGGCTTTCCATGTGCTCATTCCACACAGCTGTCAGTTTTCAAAGTTATTTCATTTTCTTTTGTGGTATATATTCCACAGATATATATTATCACATGTTTTATGTGTATATTCTTAGAAAACATAAGAGAAAGCTGTTTGATTGAGTGAGCCATAAACTATTGTCCTTTTAGAGCTGGAGGTATATAGCTCAGTGATGGGGCATGTGCTCTGAGATTATCTTCCCAAAATATTTTCTTTGAGGTCCCTGCCTTCATAGATAGAAGGATACAAGATCCCATACATGGAGATGTACCAAGCTGTGTCCCTGATTTTGCTGACCATTGCAAGGGAACCGTCACAGAAGAATTCAGCTTCACACTGGGGAGCCAGAAGAGTCAGTGGGTGGGGAGGGGCAGCCCTCCACTCTAGGCAGGAGGGACTGAGCAGGGAGGTGGAGACAATGCACAGGCCCAGCTGATAGGCCATTGGTGCTGAGACAGCATGGAGGAAATCCCAGCAGGATAGGGCCACAGTCTTCTTTGTCTCTGAGAGAAGGAAGGTTCCTTGCCTACATGTCATAGCCAGCAGGAAAAGCCTGTAGATTCAACATGTTGTTCATTAAAAGACTGAAAGCATCAGAAAAGGAAATGGCAAAATTTTAGATGAACTCTGAACCATCAGACAAAGTGTGCCTCACACGTGACATCTAATCTCTTTGGCTTATAAGATCACTGGGATGGTAATTCTAGCAATTTATAAAATTGTTTTTTTTTTTTTTTTCAGGTTGAATGTAATTCTCGCCTCGACCCTATAAATACAACTTTGCTAAAGGTAATGTGTCTTCTTTCACAGCCAACCATTTGTGATAAGTTAGATACGCTTCAACTCTGTGTTTTCATGCAGAAAGGATAATTCTCTTCCCTCCGCTCATGGGCACTTGTGTGTTCTCCTCTCTCTCTCTCTCTCTCTCTCTCTCTCTCAGAATAAGAAAAATCTATGAATTACATTTATGTATTTATTGGTAGTAGACATCATGTGCCAAGACACACAAGGACAAGTTACAGAAGTCAGTTCTTTCCTTGCACCATGTGGGTCTCAAGGATGGGACTCAGGTTGTCAGGCTGGGCTGTACTGGCTGCAAGCACTTTTATCCTCTGAGTCCTCTCACCAGCCCAAAGAATATATTTTCTACATTCTCATATCTTGTCCACTAAAAAAATGTGTTGTAAAATACTAGTGTCTTTTTTCCCTATATGTTTTTAGCTCATAAGGTCAGAGGAGCTGGAGGTCGGAGCATGGTGGTACATGCCTTTAATCCCAGCACTCAGGAGATACAAGTGCATCTCTTGCCTGGGCTACATAGAGATACCCTGTCTGGGGGGGAAAAAAAAGAAGAAGAAGAAGAAGAAAGAAAGTTGGGATGGTGGCCTGTGCCTAATAATTCCAACTGGTAGGAGGCTAAGGCAGGTTTGCTATGAGTTTAAAGCCAGCCTGAGCTATATAATGAGTTCCAGGCTATCCTGAACTACAAAACAAACAAGCAAATAGAGATTAGAAGATATTTATAGCCCTATATTTGTTTTCCTCCATTTATTTCACAAACATTTAGTGGACGTACAAAATTACAAGAACTAAGGTAGTATTGGGAATGCTTTATATCCTGAGTCCTGTTGTATTTTTAAGGAAACTTGTAAGAATTTCTTAATGATAAGGGGTACATTTTTTTTCTCTTCGGCCTCCTTGTACTTGTTAAAAGTTTCCAGATTATCAAGATTCACCCTCAATGGGTGGTGACAGTGCACACCTTTAATCCCAGCACTTGGGAGGCAGAGGCAGGTGAATATATGAGTTCAAGGCCAGCCTGGTCTACAGAGTGAGTTCCAGGATAGCCAAGTCAGAGAAATCCTGTCTCAAATAAAAAATTCACCCTCATAAAGTGTCCCCTACAGAAGCTCTGGCTGAGTGTTGTCAGAACTGGAGTCTCTGCTCACATGTTTGGGGAACTGGCCTGCTGCTCTGCTGCCACTGCTCTGTCTCCCTCCGCATGACTCCTGCCTTCTTCCCTCTCTCTCAAGTGTGTGTGAAGGGCAAGCACTGTCACTAGCAGCAGCATTAATTCTCAGAACACACTTAGTGCTTGGAGCTGTGGACTCCTGATGATCGATGGCCTTCTCTAAAATACAGATAAAAAAAATTTATGGTTTCAGATTTAATTTTTACAAAGTATGGTGGTGAGTGTCTCAAAAACCAGACTTGGGAGGCAGAGAATCAGGAGTTGAAGTTCATCCTCAGCTACATGCCAAGTTTAGGCCAAATTGGGCTTCATGAGACTCTAGCTCACAAAACCATGGGCCAGCTAGATGACTCCACAAGTAAAGGCACTTGCTGCCAAGCATGACAACCTGAGTTTGATCCCCAGAGCTCACATGGTAGAGGAGAACTGACCCCCACCAGAGGCTTTGACCTCCACACACACACCAGGCATGATATGCATACACACACACACACACACACTAAAGAAATGCAACTTTTAGCCGGGCGGTGGTGGTGCACGCCTTTAATCCCAGCACTCGGGAGGCAGAGCCAGGCGGATCTCTGTGAGTTCGAGGCCAGCCTAGGCTACCAAGTGAGTTCCAGGAAAGGCGCAAAGCTACACAGAGAAACCCTGTCTTGAAAAAAAAAAAAAAAAAAAAAAAAAAAAAAAGAAATGCAACTTTTAAAATTTAATGAAAACTAACGGGCTGGAGAGAAGGCTCATTGGTTAAGAGTGCATCTTACTCTTGAAGAGGACCCAAGTTTGGTTCCCAGTACCCATGTCCCAAGGCACACAGCTGCCTGTAAGTCCAGCTTCAGGGAATCTGATACCTCTGACCTCTGCAGGCAACCTGCACTCATATGCATAGACATACATGTAATTTTATTTTATTTTTTTAAAGATTTATTTTATTGTTATTTTTAAATACATTAACGGGTGTGTGTGTGTGTGTATACCATGTGCTTGGCTGGTGTGAGGTCAGAAGAGGGTATCAAATGCTCTAGATCTGGAATTATAATTGTGAGCTGCCATGTGGGTGCTAGGAATTGAACCCAGGATCTCTGGAAGAACAGCAGGTACTTGCTGTAACTACTGAGCCATCTCTTCAGACCCTTCATATCCCTTTAAATAGAGGCAAGTCAACCAAGTAGCCTCTCCCTGAGGTCAAATCATATCAGCTGGAAGGAATACATTGGTTTCTGTTTGGCCAACATGCAATGGGAACAGTCTTGAGCGCAGGCTGGCAGCTGCTACATCTCTGTCACAGTGTTAGAAATGCAAGTTCTCCAGCCTCATTGCAGAATGCTGGGGTAATATCCAAAAGTCAGGAATAAACAGGGAATTCCAGTGCACACTAGCAAAGTTCTAAGACTGCTTGATGAAAACCCTTCAAAAGTAAAGAACAGTACCACCAGATCCAGCTTGGGGAGGGAATAGACAGGTCTCCACTCCTCATGGCTTCACACCCCTTTGTCATAAAGACAACGAAGAGATGAAGGGAATTGAAAGCAGGCGTGGTGGCCCGTGCCTGTGCCCAGGTACTTAAAGGCAAGAAGTGGAGGGCTAAGCAACACGGGAAACCCTGTCCCTGACCTCTTAGTGGAAAACAGGACCTCACACAGCATAAAGCATCGAGACATGGGAGCATATTGTTTGAGGGCTGTGAAAATAAGCTTCTTTGGACACAGGCAGAGCCAGGATGGAAGCTGTAGCTGATAGCACTGTCAGCCTAACAAGAAACACCTGCACAGGCCTGAAAGCCAGGCTTGACATCCTGGGAATGAAGAGCACTGGATGTCTCTCTCAGGTTTCAGTCCAAGGGTATTGCCAGCATCAAGACTGCATAGAGTGCACTGAAGTGATGCAAAGATGGATGCAGTTAAGCATCAGGGAGACCACAGTCATTCCTGACCCTTTCTGTGTAGCCCTGGCTGTCCTGGAACTCGCTCTGTAGACCAGGCTGGCCTTGAACTCACAGAGATCTGCCTGCCTCAGCCTCCTGAGTGCTGGGATTAAAGGTGTGCACCATACTGCCCAGCCATTCCTGACCTCTTTGAAAGACCTTGGATGCTGAGAGCATGCCCTGAGTGGAGTCCGCTGACTTAGGTGTTCTTCTCTTCTAGATGGCAGACTGTGGAGGACTGCCCCAAGTAGTTCAGGTGAGAAAGCGCTCACGGTAACTACACTCCCTCTCTCTCTCTCATTGCTACCTCTCTACTCAGGTACAAATTAATGCCTTCTTTGTTTGTTCCCCCAGCCTGGGAAGCTCACCGAGGCCTTCAAGTACTTTTTGCAGGGAATGGGCTACAGTGAGTAGTATGTTTTCTATTTAGCAGAAACTTATGGATAATAGGATACATTTACCATCTGGGAGACCACAAGTCTCAGGACATAGCCCATCTGCTAGTCAGCCTTTAAGTAGAAAACAAGAGAGTATGGAGTGTTCACCCATCTGTGCATGTGTTTAAGTTAGACTGGCAGCTAATATATATCCTCAGACTAAGGTGATTTTTTTTCTGTTTGTTTGTTTTGTTTTGTTTTCCAAAACAAGGTTTCTCTGTGTAGACTGGCTGTCCTGGAACTCACTCTGTAGATCAGAGTGGCCTCAAACTCAGACAGAGATCCACATGCCTCTCCCTCCTGAGTGCTGGGATTAAAGGCATACACCACCACACCTGGCTCTGAGAAGTGATTTTATAGCATACTGAGGCTCCAAAATGTTTAGCTTGCCTCCTGGGGAAACCAACCATAAGCAGCATAGCCATGATTGAAATCTCAAAAGTCTGACCAGGCCCACATTAACCACTGAAGCTTTGGCTGCCTTAGCCATGAATTAGATCTTGTGATTTATATCTGAACCCAGCAGGTTTTACCTGGCCCACAGAACATAGTAGATACTCCAGGAGAAAAGGACAGTGTCCTTTGTGAAGTGTGTTCTGCCGTGAGATGAGCTGGTAGTGTTTCAAGCACATCCATGTCATGTGCTGCTGTATTGGGCTCCTACTTCTTCCTCCCCTGAGCTTTCTCCTTTGTCACAGAAACTCTCACTTACTTCTCTCAGGGGAAATAAATAAATAGCTTTAGCCCCAGACAGAGCTCTTTACCCAGGAAGCAGGTTTTCCATCTTTGGTGTCCATTCGATAATGACCATTGGCGAGCTGCCTCAGAAGCTGGGCCCTAGGTTCAGACCTGTAGCTGCCAGGAAGACCATGTGTGTCTTGTCTAGAGTGGCTATGTTGTCCCTGTCTGTGAGCTACTACCAACCGAGCCCACACACATGGCCCTCTGGCTCACCAGGAGAAGTCCTCTCCTAGCTTAGTATCATCCTCTCTCCAGAAAAATACCTGGTCATGCAGCTGACTTCTAAACCAGGGTAGGGTGCCTACCTGTAAAATGAGGATGGAATAGCTTCTTTTGTCTGTTTAGAGAAGTGACATTAAAGGTGGTGCTTAAGCACCAACACTCTTCTCTAGGACCTTGAGAGAAACTTTCATCCCTGGCTCAGTATCCTGTTAGCATCTTCTAGGCAGCCAAAGTTGTCACTTAGCTCTTGTGGGTCACTAACCTGCCTTTTCCTGTGTCCATCCTGCTTCCAGTCCCGTATGTGCAGCTCAGTCACCTCAGCAGCGAGTCAGGTACCTTCCTGTGCTGGCCCTGCCCGCCTCCCAACCATGCTCTTCCTGCTGCATTGGCTGCCTGCAGCATGTCCGCGGTTCCCCTGTGCAGTGAGAGCCCGATAGAACAGGGTTCAGTGTGCTCTAAGAGTGGACCCTGCAGATCAGGCCTGGTCCTGTAAGAAAAGAGGACTCTACTGAACTACAGGCCTCCTCTCGGTCCTCAGCCAGGGTGACAGTGGCAGCTAAAGCACAATTCGGGGAGAGGATCCCCAACACCACCTATTTCCTAATCCGTGAAGTGAGCCCTAGACAGGAATCAAAAGGGCCTACAGCCTTGACTCTAGGTAGAAGTGTTAGCACCTGTGTCCAGAGGCCACCACAAAGATGGTATCTTTTGACCCCAGTGAGAGATGACAGCGGGGACAGTGACTGATGATCCAAAATAATAGGCAGTGAGTTCTGTCAGGTAAAGCCCTGTCCAGGCCACACTGAAATTAAATGATCTTAGAGTCAAACTAGTAACAGTAACAAAATAGAAGTCTAAATTAAACAACCCCAGAGTCAGTCCCCTCTCAACCCCTGACCCCCCAACAGCCTGTACCTCATCCCTGTATAGTCATCAGTTCCAGAACACCTTCCCTCCCCTCTCCCCATCTGTGTCTCCTCCCCAGAGGGCAACAGTAGCCTGTGGACACGGATGGTAGTCTTGTTGTATCGGGCTTGCACTGTGTTTGTGAAATACCTTCCTACTTGTGTGGTTTGTCATTCTTTCTTTGGTTTAGTCTTGCATGCACTGCAGGTTTTGGTCACCAGTATGTGTTCCCAAAGCCACCTTCCTAATCACTGTATGAATGGCGTGGATGCAGCTAAGAGGCTTTACTCCGCCCTTAGGGTTTCCCATCCTTCCCTGAAGTAGAATCTGGGGAGAATCGAGATGCAGGGGATCAAAGCAGCCTTGCATACAGCCACTCACCTGGAGCAAATAGTGCAAAGTGGGGGTACCTCTTCTGTCGTCCTGGGCGTCATCTTAGGTGGGCTGGGAAAGGTAGAGTCTTTGGTGAAACTTGTAGAGTACCAGAGCTTCACTGAGCTCCTTCTAATATCCTGCTTCTTTATTACAGTACCGTCTGCCAGCATGACCCGGCTCGCCCGATCACGAACCCACTCCACCTCGAGTAGCATTGGCTCTGGAGAAAGTCCCTTTAGCAGGTCTGTGACCAGCAATCAGTCAGATGGAACTCAAGAATCCTGTGAGTCCCCTGATGTCCTGGACAGACACCAGACCATGGAGGTGTCTTGCTAAGCAGATGCTACTCCCTGGACCATGCAAGTCCCTCCTCCTTGAAATGACCACTCCATAATAGAACATTTCATCCTGTCAGCTGGCCTCCACTTTCTTTCACTCATGCATGGCCACAGAACCTTTCTCTAACAGCCTGGACTTCCCATTCTCTCCACACACCCCTTTTTGTATATACCAAGAACCACACCCATGCCATTACTGTAACATTCCAACATCTTGATCCGATCTGATCTCCATATCTTCTCTTGCCAGCCTTTCCCTATGCTCCCTCAAATATGTATCTGACGAGATTCTTTGATTCCCAACTCCATGTGTGTGCGAGCACGCGTGTCTGTGTCTGTGTGTGCATAGTTCTGTGATTTTAGACATGCTTTCTTGTAGCGCTTCTGCAAAGGGACTTTTTTGCATTCTCAGTGGCGTTTTAAAGGGAAATATGCAGAGCAGATATCTGGATGGCTTGGACCACAAGATTGGATTTTGGTTCCACCTGGACAATATTTGCAGTGATTTCAGGAGAGAGCAGGTCTGAGGGATGTGGGGACTGTAGTTACTGTGTGGACCATTGATTAGCTGTGGCCAGTAAGAGTCACCTGTTACACAGATAGGCAAGGTGGCAGTCACCTTCCTTGTCCAAGTGGATTCATACATACCATTGTATAAGTCAGAAGGAGGGATCTGAAACCCATAAATGATGTCTGTACGCCATGGAGTTTTCTCCAAAGAATTGGCCTAAGCTCTAATTAGCCAAGGAAGATGGAAAACAAAACGCCAGGCTCCACTCTGCAGACAGAAGTGCTGTCCCTGTAGCATCTGATACCACTTCCCAGACACCCACACTCTGCAGGAAGTGCCTGCCAGGTCTGGATGGAGAGTGGTTCTCCATCCCTCTGTCCCATAGAGGGGGACAGTATGATTTAAAATGTCATCGATGATGAGGGTCTTAATGGGGTAGAGGAGGAATCATTAACACATCACCATGATAAGTAAGTGTAGCCTAGGTTTCAGCAAACATTAATGGAAACCAAGTCACATTGAAGTGGAACCCATTTCTGGGAAAGTTTTAAGCGTGCAGTGTCCCTTTATAGGAGGGAAGGGGACAATCTCAGGGCAACCCTGTCCAGGTTGTCGGTGAGGGATCATACCAGCCAGGGAGACCCTCTGGGAGGAAGCTGCCACACAGCAAGGACTCTTCTCTTGGAAGTATCCAGATGTGAGCCCAGCCAGGTTCATGTGGTTCCAAATCTGAGGAAGAGGTTTTTCACACACGCCTTGCTTTCTGCTAAAATAAGGAAGGTGTCACTCTGCCAGAGTGTGACTTTTTACAGATTAAATAAAGCTGTGTATGTCTCATTGTTCCCTGGCTGCTGGTGTCATTTCTCCAAGCGACTCTCTAACGGCTTGGGCTGGGAATGAGATTTTTTTTACTGGGTCTGGACTGCGCATTTTCTTGTCTGTAATTACTTATCCCATTCAGTGACACTTAATAGAGGGAGGAATGGACACTTTAGAATAATGTGTTTGAGGTATCACAGCCAGTAAAGGCATACTATGCTGAATTCCCCGTCTGCCTGACATGCCCAGGTCCCCTCAAAACTCCCAAGAAGCCTGACAATGCTATTCTTGATGAGAGGGAACTAGAGTCTGAGAAAGCTAGTCCCATATCTTATGTCCATCATCTCAATGGAATTCCTGGTCCTTATCATGTGATAATTTACAACCACTTTCCTGGGTTCTTCTTAAAATAGCAGGCTATAGGCCAGGTGGTGGTGGCGCACACCTTTAATCCTAGCGCTCGGGAGGCAGAGCCAGGCGGATCTCTGTGAGTTCGAGGCCAGCCTGGTCTGTAGAGCGAGATCAAGGACAGGCACCAAAACTACACAGAGAAACCCTGTCTTGAAAAAAAAAAAAAAAAAAAGATAGCAGGCTGTATTTTTTCAGAAGCTGCTGTGTTTATGCCCTCTAAGAATAGTTTTAGAAGCCCACCATCTTGTAAAGAGTAGAAAGAATGGTCCATTCTGGGCTATAACAGGTTTCTAAGGTTCCATAGAAACAGTCTGCTCTCTCCTCTGATTGCCTCCAGGAGACTTGCATTCTTCCATCTAACATGCCCTCATATACATGCTGGTCTCTTCTGGACTACCCAGTTGACTACCCACTACTACCCACAGGGCCCTGGACCACACTCTTCTAACATGACTGAAAAGAACTCTGGATTATCCTCCAAAGACACTGTCAGCTGCTGAATCTATAGTTGCTCTCCCAGGGTGAGATTCTCAGTTTGAAAGGAGTGGAGCTAGGAACAGATATGAGTGGGCCCCTGGGGTCAATTCCAAGCTCTAAAACAAAGCAAAAGAGCCCACACAATCCCAAGAGAAGACGGCCATCTTATCTCTGCACCAGCAGGCAGCTCATCCTCTAGATGAGGTCACTGTGTCCTCCAGACGTGGCCATTGCGATGAAAATGGGACTAGAGAAAGCAAAGCAGCCTGGGCACTGTGCAGTTTCTGCGGCCTTTCGCCAACACTGCCCACCCCCTCGCCAGGACACCACAGACAGTGCCTAAGCACATAGTATGCTACTCAGACATGTGACAAATGATCTAATCTCTTCTGCAAATGTGGCCAACACCTGTTTATCCTCGGCCTCATTGCCACTCTCTGGACCTCATCTTCCCCAATAGTTTACCATGCCTTGGCCAGACCAGGAAGAAAAGTTGCAGAGTCCTGGAGAAGTGTCCAGGAAAGAGCAGGTCCATTATGGCCCAGGGGTCCTAAAGGTTATGGTCTTGCTGAACTAGAGCCAGGAAGTTAATCACCTCCAATCCCTCCTTCAACCCTGTGGAAACAGTATTATGATTCTTCATCACAGGAGACTGGTCTGAGTTAGTCACCCATGCTACCCATGGCAGGCATAAAGCCAAACACTTAGCCTGAACCTCATGGCAGCTGAAATGGGAGAACTGCCCTGGTAGTGAGCAAATCCCATCCCTCAGGAGGCAGCAGAAGCACCACCACCACCACCAAGGCTGTCCAATCCCCAAAATCTGAGAGGAAGGGGCTGTCCAGAGCCAGTCCTGGGGGACCAGTCTGCTAGGTCCTCCTGAGCTCCATGCTGTGGACTCTGAGGTCCTGCACAGAGGCAGCAAGAGCACTGTTTCTCCAGCTGATAAAACAGGGCTGCAGGACAGGTGGGCAGAAGAGTGCTCCTCCCTGCCAGACTGGGTCCACTCAGTGGGGACTGTTCCAGGACATGGATGCCATCCCATGACACTGATGGACAACACCCTCATCCAAGCAGCACTCGGCCCTAGGGCAAGGAAGGTGCCCACTGTGAGCTGCTCCTCCCAACTTCGAACCCTTGGTGGTGCCGGGCACAGAACACAAACTCAGTGAATGACAGCTGAATAGAACCAAACAGGTGACATCATACCTCGTCCTGCTGAAAACAATGAGACCATCTGGAAAGGATTAGAGAGCCAGCCCCCCTCATGGAAACACTTAATATAGTATTGGAAAAGCAGCATTCCTCTAGAAACCAAGGTTTGCTTATTCTGAGGACAAGACACTGCAAAACACTCTACTCACTTGGGTTCATTCTGTTGCTGTGTGTTGGGTGCCTTCGGTGGGCCTCACAATGCTGAGGACAGGGCATGGAACTGTAGGGACGGTGGATTGAACAGATGTTCCAGCTGTGCCTGGTGGCAGACACAGGACTATGAAGCAAGAGGATCACATGAGCCCAAGAGTTTGGGGAGAACCTAGGGAACATAGTCCTCAGTTCAGAGTCTCATGAAAACAAAACACAAGACAATAACAGAGCTTGTAACAGGAAATTCAAAACCAGGAAGGAAGTATGCTCCCAGGGCTGGCTTTCCTAGGCATTATCTACCATGCCCAAGTGTTGGGTGTGGGTATCCCCACTTCTCAGATGAGGAAAGGGGGCACCAAGAATGGAAGTGACCAGTCAGTCCCTCAGAGCCTTGCAAGTCACCACTATGTCACACAAGCTGACAGACTCCCAGCAATCTTACCCAGTGCTCTTGGCACCAGTAAGTATTCAGTGTCGCCCCTGCATGTGACTCCCATCCCAAGGCCTCCTGGCTCCTCAGTCCATCTCTAACCCTAGCCATGGTCGCTGACCTGCCTGGAGGGAGCTCAGGGTCTTGTCACTACCCTGCCACCAACCAGCAGAATGTCACCCTAGGTGAAGGAATGGTTCTTCAGGCCACGGGAGTTCAAAGGAGGATCGGTCAGCAAAGGCTAAAAATTCCTAGGAAGCTTCCTGAGAAATGCTGGGATCCAGACAGACACAAAGAGAATGGAAAGGGCAGGCTGACCGGCCAGAGGGGACACCAAAAAAAAGGCCCCAAAGCTCCTACACAGAGATAGAAAAGACCATTGGTGTTCTTAAGAATGGAGCAAGGCCACAGCCTAGGAAAGACTGATACAAAGCAAACCACCTACAGCTTGCTGGCAGTCTCTTCATGTGAAGAAAGGGCTGGGGCTTGAACCTAACAGGAGGGGTCACTCCCAGTGGGGGTCAAGTGTCCGGGTCCTAGCTGGGATCCATGGACTGTGTCTCCACAGCAGCACCCTTTTCAGATTTCTTTTGGCAGTGTGCTTCTGAGAGTCTGCTGAGGAATGATGGGAAGAATGCCCAGTGGAGAGAGAAAAAAAAAAAAAAAAAAAAAGGCCTGTCTAACCCAAGCTCCAGTTTCTCTGATTCACACAGGGACCCGTGTCCACAAAACCAGGTAGGTCATATCTGTGGGATCACCAGGGCCTTCCCAGGCCTCATGAGTCTATATAAACTTAGATCTCACCACCTCTGGGTCTTCGGCCAACAACCCTAACACACAGCATCAAGCTTTAATGAGAACCTACCAATACCTTTTCCAGTGATCTGCAGGTTCCCAGCTTCTGCTGAGTTTGCAGCACTGGTAAGAACATTGCAGAAGCAGATGAAGGAGGAAACACGAGGGCTAGTCAAGTGGTGGGGCACCTGGTCAGCACCAGGGAGCCATGGCTTCCATCTCCAGCCCACACACATAAATACTTAGTTCCTCAATCACACGGTCCGCATTCCAAGTGTTCAGTGGCCTCATGTACTGAGTGCTACCTTATGAGGTAGCTTAGAAATAGGATATCTACATTATTTGTTACGGGAAGTTCTCAGCCTAAGAGATTATATGAAATACCTGACAAAGAATCAGTTTTCTTGCTATATATGTGTGTTTGATTTATTTTTAATTGTGAGGGGTGCACATGAGTTTAAGTATTCATAGATGCTAGAGGCATTGGATCCCCTGTAGCTGGAGTTATAGGTAGTTGTGAGCCCCCTGACATGGGTGCTGGGAACCAAACTTGGTTCCTCTGCAAGAGCAATAAGAGCTCTTAGCCTCTGAGACATCTCTCCAGCCCCTTGTTTGATTTTTTTTTTTTTTTAAATAAAGTCTTGCTGTTTAGTCCAGGCCCCTGGAACTTGCTGTTACAGACAAACCTGCTTTGAACTCACATTCCTTCAGCATCAGACTCCTTAATGTTGGGAGTCTTAATGCCCTCATGTTTCCTCCTTTATCTGCTTCTGCAATGTTCTTACCAATGCTGCAAACTCAGCAGAAGCTGGGAACATGTAGATCACTGGAAAAGGTATTTGTAGGCTCTCATCCTTAATGTGGGTGCGCCCTAGCACTTGTGTGGGTTTAAGATGTCTTGGTTATAAAAATAAAGTATATGAGATTTACATATTACTATTTATTTATTAATATATAATTGTTCAAAATAATGGATTTCATACTTATGCTAAGTACTTTCATCATACTCATTTTCCATTACCCTTTCACCTCTCCCATCTTCCCTCTTCCTGAGGATTCCTTTCTACTTTCATGTCAGAGTGTGTGTGTGTACACATGTGTGTACACGCGCGCACGCACACACGCATGCATTTGTGCAACCTATGTTCCACAAATAAGATAAAACATACAACATCTTAAGTTGGCTTATTTTTACTAAACATATGATCTCTAACTGTATACATTTTCCTAAAAATAATATGTTGTTCATTCTGAACAAATGAAACTCTGATATATGTATATGATACTTTTTCTTTCTCCATTCACTTGTTCATGGCCACCTAGGCTGATTCTAAAGTTTGGGTATCATGAAAGTGGTAAAATAAATATAGATGTGTAAGGTTTTTTGTTTTGTTTTTGTTGTTCCAGACAGGGTTTCTCTATGTAACCCTGGCTGTCATGGAACTAGCTCTATAAACCAGGCTGGCCTCGAACTCACAGAGAACCTCCTGACTCTGCCTCCTGAGTACTGAGATTAAAGGCATGTGCCACCCTGCCCAGCTAGATGTGCAGGTTTTACCATGGTTTATTGATTTGAATTTCTTTAGGTATATATGAAGGAGTATAAGAATGATTTTCTAAGCTACCCCTGAGCAAAAGTCCCAGCATTTAACATAATTGCATAAACAAATTATCCTAGAAATTTTAATATTTTTATGTCAAAACAAGCTATGGGTTTAAGTCTAATTTTTATTGCCCAAAACAGCACACTAATACTTTTTTTTTAAGTTTCTCTGTGTAGCTCTGGCTGTCCTAGAACTCACTCTGTAGCCCAGGTTGGCCTCAAATTCACAGAGATCCACTTGCCTCTGCTTCTCAAGTACTGGGACTAAAGGCGTGCACCACCACCACCCAACTTTGTGGGTTTTTTGTTTTGTTTTGTTTTGAACTAAAAGTCACTTTATTATAAAGAATTTGAAAATATAAATATCACACAGCCAGATTAACATAGCCACTCAAGCACTTGCCTAGACTCAAAGTCTGGATAACTCAGTGAATAGTTAATTAGAATAGCCATTTAGAAGCCATGGAGCTTCATTTTGGATTTTACACTTTCACTATCAATTAATTATAATTTTATGCACATTCACCACACAAAAAGAAAAATCCATGAGAGAATTAAAACTAGGAAAACAAGTAGCTTTTTTTCATGACTTGTATCCATTACCCACATTCTTCCCTTACTCATCACCTAATAATACCCTTTCTTGTTCTCCTGTCCACATGTTATACTGTACTCACACACATGTACACATCCTAAACCAGGATCTACATAGGACATGTAGTTTTTTTCTATGATTGGGTGACCCCAATACTATATAAATCTCTTCTGAAATCACACCCTGATTTAGAGTTTGAATAACATTATGATTCCCCAGAAAAAACAGGAAGGGTCATGTGTGCATGTGGCTGTGCATGTATGTGTATATATAATTATTGACAGGAAGGAATCTGCTTGTGTGAATGGGAAGCTGCAAAGTTAGATGGCCATAAAGATGAAGATCAGGGGAGAGCTGGTGTCCCAGTCCTGGGCCCTAGAGCAATATGGAGCTTAATGAATGTGGTGGTTTAAGTAAGTGATGTCCCCCATAGGCTCATATATCTAAACACTTGGTTCCCAGTCGGTGGTGCTGGTTGAGAGGCTGTGGAACCTTTAGGAGGTAGAGCCTTGCTAGAGGAAGTGTGTGACTGGGAACAGACTGAGAATTTTCAGCCTCACCCCACTTCCACTCTCTCACCTTCATGTTTGGGGTTGAAGACTTGAACTCTCAGCCTTGCACACCTGCTGTGAGGCCTCCCCTGCCACTGCGGACTCGCCCTGTGGAGTGGTGAGTTAAACTTTTCCATAAGTTGCTTTTGCTCATGATGTTTTATCACAGCAGCAGAAAGTAACTAATACCATGTAATTGGGTCATGTGCACACCGCACTATGGCCAGTTGCTGAGCATTGTGTGGAGTTAGTCATTTACTCTTTCTCTCCCCATCGTCAACTAAGTCTATGTAAAGATTGAAGAAAGAAGAGACACATTTTAGGTTGACATGCCAAAGAAGTTTTCAGATGAGGTGTGCTGGGAGTTGTGACTTGTCGAAAGCAGAAACAGGAATCGAGAAGTGTTGGCTGAAAAGTATGAGAGGTAATGCAGGACTCATAGGGCTCACAGAAACTGAAGCGACAGTTATGGAGCCTGAATGGGTCTGAGCTAGGTCCTCTGCTTATACGTTATTGTTGTACAGCTGCATGTTCTTGTGGGACTCCTAACAGTGGTAGTGGCGCGGTCTCTGACTCTCGCACCAGCTCTTGGGACCCTCTTTCTCTTACTGGGTTGCCTTGTCCAGCCGTTTTCTTTTTTTCCGGTTTTTCGAGACAGGGTTTCTCCATGTAGTTTTGGTGCCTGTCCTGGATCTCGCTCTGTAGACCAGGCTGGCCTCGAACTCACAGAGATCCACCTGGCTGTGCCTCCTGAGTGCTGGGATTAAAGGTGTGTGCTACCACCGCCCGGCCCTTGTCCAGCCTTGACATGAGTGTTTGTGCCTAGTCTTAATGTAACTCGTTATTCCGTGTTCAGTTGATATTCCTGAGAGGCCTGTTCTTTTCTGAAAGGAAACAGAGGAGGAGTGGATCTGGGGGAGAGGGGAGATTGGTGGGAACTGGGAGAAGTAGAGGGAGGGAAAACTGTTGTCAGGATGTAACATATGAGATAAGAATAAAAAAAGATAAAATAAAAAAAGAAAAACAGTATGAGAGGCAAAGGTCCCGGGGAGTTAAAGCCCAGGTCAGAGAGAATGTGATTTACTGATGAGCCAGAGGCTAATTAGCAGATTGTTTTACTGTGAGACTGAGAACATGAAATGTATACCTCTTCTAAGGGCTGCGGTAGTGGGATATTATATCAGAAATCCTTGGAGTGGGGCTGATGAGAACCCATCCATCCCTGAGGATCTGTAGAAAGTTATGGTCACTGAGGGAGGAAGAAACATTTTTTCCTGTGATAGAGTCACTGGTAAAGTTCCATGTTCCTGTAAATGACTCATGTTCCTAAAAGCGACAATATGAAACTCATCAGGGGATGATGATGAGAAACACACACACACACACACACACACACACACACACACACACACAACTAAAATAGAACAGTGACTGCTTGTGAAGAAAAAGGGAATCAGTGGAAATGGGGTGAGGAGGCAATGATGGGTGAATGAGATCAAAGTACATTATATGCATGTCATAATGAAACTGGTTGTTTATAATACATATCTGCTAATAAAAACATTTTAAAATTCCTGTGTATTGGGTTGTAGTTGTAGCTCAGATGATATACTTGTCAAAAATGGATAAGGCCCTGGATTCCATCCATATTCAGCAACACACACACACACACACACACACACACACACACACACACACACACGAACACCCTGGCCCTGGAACCAAGGAAACACACCCTGCCCCTATATTGAAATCCAAACAACCCAGAGCATGAAAACCAACCACCCTTGAGCACAAAATCCAACCAATCTCTGAGCTTGTCCCAAACTGAGGAATTGAAATCCTACCAATCCCCACCCTGAAAGTCTCTACCTTGGAAAGCTCTGCCCCTAAGAAACCCTATATAAGCCCTGTGCCTGTTCAGTTTGGGGCTGCCCTTTATCCACCCTGACAGAAGCAGCCACTCTCCTGGATTCCTCCCTCCCAATAAATCTCTTGAGTGAGATTTGTGTTAACAACTTTCTTTCTGAAGCAGAGCAGAGATGTTAACACTTTGGCTGGGTAAAATCTCTTGCTGGAACAGAATTGTTACACTCTGAGGAAGCTGAGCAGAGCTCTGACAACCCAGCTGGAGCAGAGTTGTTACACTTGCATTAGGAAAACCTTTCCCGGAGCAAGGACTGTAACACTTTGCTGGGGAAACCATCCCCCACCGGAACAGAGCTGTAACCCTTCTGTTGGGATACCTTCAGAGCTGTAGTATTCCTTGGCTTCTGACTGCCAGGATACCTTTCCCTTCAGAGCTGTAACACAACTCATACTCTAGCCTGATAAACAGAAACAATAAATTTTCATATTAGCAAAGATGTTGCTAGAATGGAGAAGAAATAGTGACAGGCATGAAGTGATCATAATTTAGCTGATAGGAGATAAAGGATCAGTGATACTGTGACAATTCATTTAACTAAAGGAAGGGGACATGAGAAAGAGACCAGAGTTGGTAGTTATCGATACTGGTACCATCCTAGCTCAAACTGTTTGTTTATTTTATTTTGTTTTGTTTTGCTTTTTTCCAGACAGGGTTTCTGTGTGTAAAAGCCCTGGCTGTCCTGGAACTTGATCTGTAAACCACAGAGATCCACCTGCTCTGCCTCCTGAGTGCTGGGATTAAAGGAGTGCACCACCACACCAGGCTCTAGCTCAAATTGTTAACAGGCTCTCTGGTTAAGATGAATCTTTAGTTGACAGGACAAGGCAGTCAAGATAGATATTGATGTCAGCAGCCTTTATGAGCTTGGGTTGTTTCATAAGCCTGGAATGTAGCATGTTCATAAAGTATACAACCTCAGAGATAGATACCAGAGCCTGGGGGAAGCCACCTTGAGCTCCACCCTTTGATCACAGGCTGCCATTGTGGGTCACATTCTAGAATGCTAGTGTGGAAGTCCCTAAAGAAAGAGCCAGTCAGCCAAATGAGGGTTGACTGCAGCAGAGAGGTGGCGGCAGCTCACACCCTGAAGTGGTCTGACCATTGAATCAGCTCCACAGCCACCCGGGGTCTCTGCACCTCTTCCCCACATGGAGTCTCATTCAAGCTGTCCATATACTAGTTTACAACAGATATGTGTGCAAATCCCTGTGGAGGTGAGTGTCTTCCTTCTCTGCATGTTGTTTCTCTAGACAATTTATATTCACATTCTTCAAAAGAAAGATGAACCCCGAGACTTTGAGAACACAATAGGCCAAAATAGGGCAACACTCATTTTCCTCCAAATGACGTGATTCTCCTTGTGGCCGACTAAACTCCCTCCATTGTGTATATATGCCACATTTCCTTCTCTCATCTTGATAGCGGCTATGTGACTGAGGGGAGGTGAAATCTCAGTGTAGCTCAGGAAATTTACATTTCCCTGAGAGCTAAGAATGTGTTTCTTACTTGATTATTATGTGTTTTTATGGTGTGTATGATGTGAAGGGGAGGGTTGTGCACAGGCCTCAGGGCACATATGGAGTCAGAGACAGTTTTGTGGAGTCGTTCCTCCTCTACCTGGGATCAGACTTATATTTGCAGCCTGAGCAGCAAGGGCTTTACCTGCTGAGTCTCCTCACCAGTCATGAACTTCTTTTATCATCTGTCCAATTCACAAGCTCCTTTATTGACTTTATTGATGAACTCTGATGTTTTAAAAACTTAGTATTTTACATTTATCTGTTTGTGAGGGATAGCCTACATACCATGGTACAGTGGGGAGATAAGACAATTTGTGGGAGTCAGTTCTCTCCTCCCACTCTGTGGGCTCTGGGAATTGAACTCAGGTCATCAGGCTTAGCAGCAAGTGCCTCTACCCACTGAGCCATCTTGATGGTCCCCCACGTTTGATTTTTTGGGGGGTTCTTTATGTATTTATTACCAAGTATACAGTGATCAAAGGTTTTCTCAAACACTGTGTACTGTCTATTGGCTCTGCTGATTGCTTTGCTGTCCAGAGTTTTTCCTTTGATGTAATCTCATTTATCAGTTATTATTTCCTGGGCTGTTGGAGCTCCTTTAGAAAGTCCTTGCCTATGCCTTAGCTTGAAGTGTTTGCTCTAGCATTTCACTTTGCAGTCTTACATTAAGGCCTTTGATTTATTTGGAACTGATCATTGCAGAGAATGAGAGATAGGAATGTAGCTGAAGTTTTTCTGTGCCTGCCCGGCTAGCTCAGGCGGTAGAGCATGAGACTCTTAATCTCAGGGTCGTGGGTTCATGCCCCACGTTGGGCGCCAATTGTAGATGAACTTCTTTCTTTCTTTTTTTTTTTTTTTGTTGGGGCTGAGGACCGAACCCAGGGCCTTGCACTTGCTAGGCAAGTGCTCTACCACTGAGCTAAATCCACAACCCCTGTAGATGAATTTCTAAACAGTCTTATTAAATAAGAAACACAGAGCCAAATACAGAGGTACAAGCCATAGAGATCAGAGCAATAGCTGCCAACTAACCTTAGCTTACCACCTCACCATAGCTTCCCAAGAGAGCTTCTTCCTGTCTAACCTGTGCCTTTATTGCCTTCCTGTTCTGCCTTCTCATTGGCTCTAAGCCCAGCCACATCACTTCATCATCACTGCCTGTCTATACAGACCTCCAGGTCTCTATGGTTGGTACTGGTGTGTGTCACCAGGCTTGGCTGTGTCCTTGAACACACAGAGACTCTGCCTGCCATGTGATCAGATTAAGGGCATGTGCTACCACCGCCTGACTTCTGTTTATGGCTGACTATGACCTCTGATCTCCAGGCAAACTTTATTTATTAACATACGAATAAAGTATCACATTTCAGCACAAATAAAATATCACCACATAGGAATCTACCTTCATTTTCTACATGTTGCTATCCGGTTTCCCCAGCACTATTGGTTGAGAAATACTCTTTTCTGCAGTATTTGAGCACCTTTGTCAAAGTCAAGTGGTTGTAGTTGCCTGTGTTTATTTCTGGGTCATCTGGTTTATTGCATTGATCTACATGTCTGTTTTTATGCCTGTACCATGCTGTCTTTATAGTTCTGTAGGATAATTTTGTCTTGAATTCTTTGTCAGACATTAGTATGGCTCCACTGGCTTGCCTGGCTTCCATGTGCTTGGGACTTCAACATCTACCCTTTCCCTCTCCATTTCTGTCTTTAGTGAGGTATGTTTGTCACAGACAACCAACCATTGGATCTTGTTTTTTTGTTTTTGTTTATTTGTTTGTTTGTTTTTCAAGACAGGGTGTCTCTGTGTAGCTGGCTGTCTTGGAACTCACTTTGTAGACCGGGTTGGCCTTGAACTCAGAGATCCAACTGCCTCTGCCTCCCAAGTGCTGGGAGTAAAGGCATGTGCCACCACTGCCCAGCTTGGATCTTGTTTTGAATCCAGTCAGCTCATCTTCTTTTGGAGAATTAGGGTGATTTACACTTGGGCCATTATTGGTGGGTTTGCTGATTCCTATTATTTTGCTGGTTGTTTTCTCGGCTGGTTTGGATATTATATGAATTTTTAACGGGAGTTTGCTGTGTTACTGAGTTAGACGTGAGTTGGAATGAGTCTTCCTCGGTTCTCATTTGTTCAAGTATTTCTCTTACGAAATGAATCCTTTCTGTGCTCTGATTAAAACCACCCTCCTTTCTCCCCTGGTGTCATCTTCCTTTGTGTCCTCTGAAGGTTTCTGCTCTCTTAGTTTCCACCTCAGCCCTTTCTAATCCATGAACATCCATACCATGTCTCTTGGTCATGCATCATTTCTTGAATGCTTTGGTCACATCTTTTTTAAAATTAAAAAATTACGCATGTGTATATGTGTGCACATGCCATGGTGCTTGTGTGTTGGCCAGAAAACAGCTTGCAGTGGCCTGTTTAGAGTGACCTTTACTTGACTCATAAAGCTTTTTTTTCTTTTTGCATATTTGTATGTGTGATATGTGTGCTTGACTATATGCAAGTTCACATGTGTGTACATTTATATATGTGCACATGAACAAAATAAGGAAATAATTGCAAAGGCTCAGTAAGAAAACCAACGCTTGCATTTATTTTTGTATTTCATCCCTATGCTCAAACTACAATCTTACAGGTGGTTAGGTAAAAGAGTCTATAAAAAAAAAATAAAAGAGTCATTAAAATAAAACTGTCTTTTTTTTATGCTGCCTTATACTGGTACAAGAAACAAAGCTATGAACCTAAATTTGCTAGTCTCTTAGGCCTAGGATGCTTGAAAAGAATTTCAGGTAAAATTCACTGCTAAAAGTTCTTGAGGAAGCCAGGCAGTGGCAGCATACACTTTTTTTTTTTTTCTTGGTTTTTCAAGACAGGGTTACTCTGTGTAGCTTTGCGCCTTTCCTGGAACTCACTTGGTAGCCCAGGCTGGCCTTGAACTCACAGAGATCCTCCTGGCTCTGCCTCCCGAGTGCTGGGATTAAAGGCGTGCGCCACCACCGCCTGGCTAGCAGCATACACTTTTAATCCCAGCACTCAGGAGGCAGAGCCAGGCAGATCTCTGTGAATTTGAGGCCAGCCTGGTCTACAGAGCGAGATCCAGGACAGGCACCAAAACTACAGAGAAACCCTGTCTCAAAAAAACAAAAAACAAAAAAACAAAAACAAAACAAAAAGTTCTTGGGGAAGTTATGAGTGCATATGAAATTCATAGCAGGAAACATCTGATATATTAAAAGCAAAATAACACCAAATACTCCTTGAGATTTGGCTTAATCCTCTGGAAGAAAGGCTTGATTTTTCCAGGTATAGCTTTATCATATTCAGCTGAATTCTTACTGTAATCCTGCAGCTCATAACAAAGGGACAGTGAGGAAAAAGCTAGGTCAGACAAAAGAAGAGCAGAAATGAGCCAGGCATGATGGCTCAGGGGGCTTGACACTCCCAGCATTCTGGAGACTGAAGCAGGAGAATCTTTGTAAGTTCAGGCTCTATCAGAGACAGACAGACAGAGGAGAGAGAGGGAGGGAGGGAGAGAGAGAAAATATGGATGCTAGAGGCACAAAAAAGTAAGACAATCATCAGAAGAAAACAAAAACAAAAAAGCTTTCTAGAAATAAAGGTTATACGAAAAGTGCAGGCAAAGAAAAGGGAGAAACTAAGAGACAGACAGAGTCTGCACCTCTGTGTCCACGAATGTCACAGCCTGTTGAAAGAATGATAGGCGGCGCTGGTGGTGGAGCTGGTTACTGCGTGGAAAGGTCACGAGCCATGGCCACGACTACCTAGTTACAGAGAGCTTTATTAGGAGGAAGAGGGGTGGGGTACAAGAGAACCAGGCCTGGGAAGGAGCACGTGCGGAGGTGGTGTTGGGGGAGAGCAGAGCAGAGCAGAGACAGGGTGGGGTCTGTGTCTGGCTTTTAAGGGCTCCCAGTACAGAACTACAACACCCAAGTGCTGACTGCATGACCATGCACACACTGATGACGTGAGACACAAGACCCTGAACTGCGCATGTGTAGCTGGAGTAAAGGCAGAATTTTAACACCCGTGGTGGGGTTGGGAGTGGTGGTCTGTTGATATTTGGTCTCTTGGCTTGCCTACCATCAAATTGGGCTAGGCCTGAACCAATCAAAGGCCAGATGTCTGATGGATGCCTCCATCCTAGAACTTCCTTTCTGTGCACACCAGGAGCCCTGATGGTCACTCTTAGCTTTTCAATCTGTGGGCCAGGAAGATTCTCACTACAGAGATGCCTCTTTCCCTCCTCCCCGACCCTGCATACCATGGGATGGCTAATGTCTAAGCAAAGGAAGCTCTTTGAGTGTGTTGGAGAATAGGCCTGTCACAGTGCCTCCATATCTCATCCAACAGGAAGACAGCTCTGCAAATCAAATGCTTTCCTGAACTTGAGCTTTGAAATTCTCAGCATGCGGGCCTGAAACCACATGACAGGTGATTTCAGACACTGTGTCAGTGTTCAGTCTCAACCAAGGACACCTTTCTCAAGACAGTGCCTTGGTGTGGTTCTCTGGTGTGTGTGTGTGTGTGCGCGCACGCACGCACGTGTGTGACAAAATGGATTTCTTAGTGTTGGCTTGCCACAAAGGAGCAGCTGTCACTAAAACACCAAAGTCCCCCACTGGATTTTTTTAAAGATTCTATTTACTTTTATGTGTATGAGGGTTTTGCCTGTGCATTTGTGTATTGTGCGCATGTCTGACGCCCAGGGAGAGGAGACCAGCACATCAGAACTTCTGGAACTAGGGTTACAACAGCTGTGAGCTGCCAAGTAGGTTCTGGGAACCGAACCTGGGTCCTCTTCAAGAGCAGCAAGTGCTCTTAACCACGGGGCTCTCTCTCTAGCCCCCAGCCCCACTGGTTTTAAGACATAAAAACTGCAGGCTTGCCCTATGGTGAAGCTGCCAGTCTCCTCACCAGGGGTGACTGGCTTGTGGCTTGGATGTGGCCTCTGCTCCCTCTCCACACCACACACTGCTGCGATGAAGAGATGGGTCCTTGCTGAGCTGTTTACCCTGCCGCTGTGATTCCGTTCTGCCCCTCTGTGCTGCTTTTCAACTATTCTGTCTGCTCAGCTGTGGTTTCTTATTTCCTTTTTTTTTTTTTTTTTTTTTTGTCTTTCTGAGTTAGGCTTACATTTTTAAATAGAGTATATTTTTATTTATTCTGTGGCAATTTCATATATTCAAGCAATATATCTTGATCATATCTACCCCCAAACTCTCCCTTCCCACTCCAATGCACCCCCAACATGTCCCCCTCCCCTTTCCTGTCCCCTTTTTAATTCTCCATCCTCCATTATCATGAGAAATATGCTCATGCAGCAATAGTTGATTTCTTTCTGGTCCTTCTTCCCAAACCCTGTGCTTTCTTTCTAAGCCAGTTCACATCTCATTCGACTCCACGTCTCTTCCATCATTTAAACCATCAAATGGCATTTAACAGAAGAAATCAGCAGCAGGAAGCAGCTGCAGTATCTCGTCCTGCATGCCTGACCTTATCTGTCTACTGCAGGGGGGGGGTCTCGAGGGTTTGATACACTGCTGTCCAACAGGGTGGTGCACAGCTGTAATCCCAGCACTTGGGGGCTGAGGTAGATTGATGCTGAGTTTGAGACCAGCCTGAACTGCCTAGCAAGGCTATCTCAGAAAACAAAAGCAAAACATTAAAAAAAAAAAAAAAAAAAAAAGCCCATGAAGCCCTGTGTACGCTCACATCCGTACTCTCAGCATGTGGGAGGCGGGCACAGGAGGACTGTCATGAGTAGCATCCTGGGCTACAGATCTATCTGTTTATCAAGGGGCACACAGCACGCATGTAGAAACCAGGGGATATCTTGAAGGAGTTGTTTCTTTGCTTCCACCATGTGGGGATCGAAATCAAGTTGTCAGGCTTGGCAGCAAGTGCTAAGCCATCTCACTGGCCCATACTGTGGAGACGTATTAATATCCGATCAGCTTGACAGTTCTGCATCCTCAGCAAAGATGCAGTCCACTGTCAAGAAGGAGTAACATCGGAAGCCTTTTGTAGGTTTTGTTTTGTTTTAAGATAGGTTCTCTAATGCAGGTGAATTCCTGGCACAGCCAAGGATGACTTTGAACTTCTGATTCTCCTGCCTTCAGCTCCTGGGTTCTGTCATTAAAGGCATTCACCACTGAGCACAGTGGGTTTTGCATTTTAAATCTCATCCTACCTGATGTGAGACTGACGGGTGCAGACGTCAGCAATCTCATCGGCTCATTAACTAATCATACTGTTTATTTGGGGAAATGTAAACGTTGGAAAAGACTAGAATAGACCTCAGCGTTCTGCCCCCTCTCCCTTCCCATCCACCGTTCTCTGTGCTGCAGGCACCCCAACACTACCAACTGCAAACCTTCCTGGCTTCACTCAGTTCCCTGAGCTGAGCTCTACTCTGACTGCTTCTCAACTTAGTTTTGCTTTGGTTCCTGTCTTATGGGATATATAGGACAAACTGCCAGCACACCTTAAACCAGGAGCAGTCCAGGATGTCTTAGCATGTGAGGAAAGCCACAAGGTACAACAAAACCCACTATTGAGTTTATTAACAGAAGGAACAGAGGGAAATGTGCTTAGGCCTATGGAAGATGGTGCTGGGAGAGAGAGAGGAAGAAAAGGAAGGAGAGGGGGGAGGAGTCTGTGACCTGCTTTTTATGGATTCCCCCCCACCCCCCGCACATGCGCCTATGGGCTCACATAGCATAGATTTCGTGATCACGCAGCACATAGATTACTAGGACATAAGGGATGACTAAGCCTCTTGCTTGGCTACTGGACAGCGCGTGTGCAGTCGTGTAGCAACAGTGGGGAACAGGATGTATGTGTGATGCCAATGCCCCCTTTGATGTTAACTCACTTCCCAGGTGTAAAATCCTGTCTGTTAGCTAAGGACTCAAGTGTCCCTTTGTGGGACCTGCCAGCATCTGTGGAAGGATTGCTGCAGGAGCGGCAGCTGGGTTCTAACAGTAAATTCGCACACTACTGAAAGAATCTGCAGAAGACACATGCTGAGAGGCTTTGAAACCTCTGATTTTTTTACCCAGAAGGAATTGGATGTTTCTGTTTCCTTAACCGGACTCCCAGGTCTTTCCTGGCTCCTTATCCAACTTGCTGATCTCCTTCCCACAGCCAGTTGCAAATTTATTCTCAACAAATATTTCCTGGACTCATAAAGTGAGCCTTTCAGAGGTAAAGTGGGTCTTTTTTCTATGTATCTGTTTCTTTATTGTCTGTCTAGATAGAAGAATTAGAAAGTAGGAATACTATGTGTAATAGCATCTCTCTGGTGGGCTTATAGTTCATGAAGCCCTTCTAAGACCTCACACTGTCTTGTTACAGGAACATGACATAGAAACACTCCATGGTATAGTCCATGTCACCATAAGGGGCTCACTGAAGGGAAATAAACCAGTAATCCTGACGTACCATGACATCGGGCTTAACCGTATGTATTTGATTTTGCACATTCCCTTTTTTAAAGAAAATATTTATTTTTATTTCATGTGTATGAGTGTTTGCCCGTGTGTATATATGTGTACTACATTCATGCAGTACCTGTGGAGGCCAGAAGGGGATGTTGGATCCTCCAGAACTGCAGTTACAGGTAATTGTGAACCATCATATGGATGCTGGAGTTGAACCCAGGTCCTTTGCAAGAGCAATAAGTGCTCCTAACCACTGAGCCATCTCTTCAGCCCCAAACAGGTTCCCTCTTTAGCATGAATAATCTTTGTATTAAAGAACACAATAATAGCATTCTAGTAAGACAGATACATCCCTCCTCTGTCTTAACACCTTTTTAAATTAATGGCAGGTTAACATTCCGGGGGAATGAACAGGGTCAAGTATGTTGGGGGAACTGAAATTACATTTTACATTTGTGTCATGTCTTCAAAAGGATAGATTATCTGATAAACTGAGTAAGAAATTAGAACTGAGGTCATATATAAATAGAAAGAGACAGCATCTCTCTACATAATCCTGGCTGTCCTGGAGCTCACTATGTAGATCAGGCTGGCCTTGAATTCACAGAGACCTGCCTGCCTGTGCTGAAATCAAAGGCCCATCATGCCCAGCCTTGAAATCTGATTTCTTTTTAAGATTTATTTATTTATTATGTACACAGAAGAGGGAGCCAGATCTCATTACAGATGGTTGTGAGCCACCATGTGGGTGCTGGGAATTGAACTCAGGACCTCTGGAAGAGCAGTCGATGCACTTAACCTCTGAGCCATCTCTCCAGCCCCTCTGATTTCTTTTTATTCATATTCCAGGTTAGAAAATTCCAGCATTTAAGGGTTTTGAATTCAGTAGTAAAAGTCTTATTCCTACAGACTTTTCTACCTGGTATAGGTTGAGCTGCTCTAACCTAATAATTCAGAATCTAAAATGCTATAAATTTGAACTGAGTGCTGACAGAGAACACCTAGACACAACGAAGAGCCAGCAGCACTACAAATGCTTAATGTGTGTGCATGTTCAGGGTCAGTCCCCACATCCCCAAACAGCAATTATCTTAAAAATTACTTCAGGCTATGTGTATTAGGTATATGTAAAACTAAGTCTATTTCATGCTATCTTTCAACCAATCCCCAAGATGTCTCATTACACATCTACAAATATTTCCAGAGCTGAAATCCATACCAAATCCACTACTAAGCATTTCAGAAGTGGCTACTCAACAAACAGTATAGAATTAGGCTCTAGCCATGGGGCCAGACTCTGCAGACCTGAGGCCTTCATGCTACTCTCGTTTCAAGTGTTGAGTTGATAGCATGAGAAGTGATGAAGACCCTACACTAAGAGGGTAAAAATGAAGCAGCATCTCCTCCTCGCACACAGCAGTTCTGACAAAGCCCCATGTGATGACCAGCA